>JAQZBX010111765.1:0-10253 GCA_029593785.1 Cabassous unicinctus
CAGCCTGGGGCAAAGGATTACCAGCTTTAAAACATACAATAGAGAAAAAAAGCTATTTCATAGGAAGTAGAGGTGATAAGCAGATTCCTGTAAACAGGGGAATTCCTAAGGCCACAAGGGAGCACAAGCACAGGATAAGATATAGTCTCAGAAAAGATGGAGAGGATCCTTCACTTTTGCTTTAGGCTGATTACCTTCATAGGAAAGCTAAACTCTGAAGGGGAGGACCAGACAACACAAAGCCAATTTGCAAACTCCATGAAAATTATGTTTGCATTGGTTTGTTTATTTTTGTTAGCTCTTGACACTCAAGGAAATATCTTGAATTTCACTAGCTGAGTCAAACTTAAGGGACAGCTCAGGGACTAAATCTCAGAGTTAGCACATTAAAATATTATGATGTACAGTTTGCAATAAAAGAATACAGGATGAACAAGAAAATAGGAAATGATGGCTTATCCAAAAGAACAAGATAAAAATTCAGAAACCATTAATGAAGAAGACCAGACTTTGGATATATTAGACAAAGACTTAAAAACATGATTCTCAATATGTTCAAGGAAATAAAGGAAAACACTGAAAAAGAACTAAAGTATATCAGGAAAACAATGAATGAACTGTAAGAGAATTTCAATAAAGAGAAAATTTTAAAAAGAATGAAACAGAAGCACTGGAGTTGAAGTTCACAATAACTAAAATAAAAAATTCCTTAGAGGATCTCAACAGCAGAGTAGAGCTGGCAGAAGAAAGAATCAATGAACTCAAAGACAGAAAAATTGAAATGATTTAAGCTAAGAAGCAGAAAGGAAAAAGCCTGGAAAAAAGTGAACAGAGCCTAAATGCCTAGGGGACACCATGAAGCATTCCAATATATACATTATGGGAGTTCCAGAAGGAGAAGAAAGAAAGGAGCAGAAGGGATATTAAAAAAATAATGGTAGAAAACTTCTAAAGTTTAAACAAGAGACATGAATTTCCATGTTCCAGAATCCCAATAAACCCCAAACAGGATAAACTTCAAGAGAAGCATGCACAGACACGTAGTTAATCAAACTGTCAAATGCCAAGGTCAAGGAGAGAGTTCTGAAAGTTGCAAGAGAAAAACAACATAATATATACAAAGGAGTCCCATTAAGATTAAGTGCAGATTTCTTATCAGAAACCATGAAGGCAAGAAGGCAGTGGGGCAAAATATTTAAAGTTCTGAAAGAAAACAATTGTCAACCAATAATTTTCTATCTGACAGGACTGTCTTTCAAATATAAGGGAAAAATTAAGGTATTCCCAGATAAACAAAAGCTGAGAGAGTTTGTCACCACTAAGACATGCCCTACAAACAAAGCTAAGGGGAGTTATCCAGACTGAAAGTAAAGGACACCAGACAGCGGATCAACACAGCATAAAGAAATAAACATCTCTGGTAAAGGTAACCATATGGGTAATTATAAATGCCAGTATTATTGTAGTGTAGTGTTTGCTATGTGACTCCACTTCTTACTTCCTACAGGTGCAAAAATGAAAATGCGTAAAAATAATGGTAAATCTAGCTTTTTGAACAGAAAATGTACAAAGATATAAATGGTATAGCCAGTACAATTGTATTTTTTTTTTTTTTACGTCTTTCAGTTTCTAAAATACAAAGTCATAAAAAGTAATGACAAATCCATGCTTTTGGAATACAATATATAAAGATACCATTTGTAACAAGTACAACAAACAGGTTGGTGAAGGAGGGGCATAGGAGCAGTGTATGTGTATGCTATTGATGTTGTTGGTATCAAATCAAATGTGATTGTTATAGATTTAGGATGTTGAAGTTCAGCTTCATGGTATCCACAAAGAAACATATGAAAAAATATACACAGGAGAAAATGAGAAGGGACTCAAAATGGTATACTACAAAAAATCAAATAAATAGGAAAGTAGGCATTAATGGAAGAATGGAGGGAAAAAAGGTGTAAGACTTACAAAGACCAAATAGCAAAATTGTAGAAGAAGTCCTGCATCATCAATAGTTGCTTTAAATGCAAATGGATTAAACTCTCCAGTTTAACTATGTATGGATTACAAGAGACTGACCATAAATTCAAAGACACAAGTATGTTGAAAGTTAAAGGATGGAAAAAATATACCATGAAAGCAGCAACGAAAGAGAACTGGGGTAGCTATACTATCAGATAAAATAGATTTTGTCAAAGACTGTTGCAAGGGACAAAAGAAGGCCACTATACATTGATAAAGGGTTCAATTCAACAACAAGACATAGCAACTATAAATATATATGCACCTATGTGCATAGCACCAACATACATGAAGCAAATATTGACAGATTTTAAGGGACAAATAGTTCTTCATTAATAGTAGGAGATTTCAATACAGCACTTTCAATAATGGATAAAACATCCAGACAGATGATCAATTAAAAAAAAAAAGACTTGAATGATGCTTTAAACCAATTAGACCCAACAGACATATATAGAATACTTCACCCAACAGCAACAGAATACACATTCTTCTCTAGTCCACAGGGGTCACTCTCCAGGATAGACCATATGTTACATCACAAAACAAGTATCAATAAATTAAAAATATTGAAAATCATATAATGCATCTTCTCTAACCACAATGGAATGAGGCTAGAAATCAATAACAGAGAGGGAACTGGAAAATTAAAAAATATGTGGAAACTAACACACTCTTAAACAATCAATGGGTCACAGAAGAAATCACAGGGGAAATTAGGAAATACCTTGAGGTGAATTAAAAAGAAAACACAACATATCAAAACTTATGGAATGCAGAAAAGGCAGTGCTGAGAGGAAAATTTATAGCTCTAAATACTTACGTTAAAAAAGAAGAAATACCTCAAATTAGAGACCTAACCCCACAACTGAAGGAACTAGAAAAAGAAGATCAAACTAAATCCAAAGTGAGAAGGAAGGAAATGACAAAGATTAAAGTGGAGATAAATTAGACAATAAAGAACAATAGAATTAGAAAAACCAAAAGTTTATTCTTTGAAAAGATCAATAGAATCAATAAACTTTATCCAGACTGACAAAGAAAGAGAAAATGCAAATAACTAAAACCTGAAATGAAAGTGGGAACAGTATTACTAATCCCGCAGAAGTAATAAAGGATTATAAGAGGATACTATAAATAACTGTACACCAACAAGTTAGATATCCTAGATGAAATGGATGAATTCCTAGAAACACACAACCTACCTACACTGACTCAAGAAGAGGATTATACACCATGATCAAGTGGGATTTATCCCAGGTATCCAAAAAAATAAAAAATAAAAATAAAAATAAATAAAAAAAAGAACACTTGATCATCTCATTTGACAGAATCTAGCACTCCTTCTTGATAAAAATACTTAGAAAACTAGGAATGGAAGGAAACTTTTTCAATATGATTAAGGGTATATAGGAAGACCCCACAGCTAAAATCATACTTAATGGTGAAAGACTGAAAGCTTTTCCTCTAAGATCAGGAACAAGGCAAGGATGCCCACTATCACTGCTCTTATTTGACTTTGTACTGGAACTTTTAGCCAGAGTAACTAAGCAAGAAAAGAAATAAAAGCCACCAAATTGGAAAGGAAGAAGTAACGCTTTCCTTATTTGCTGGTGACCTGATCCGATATATAGAAAAACCTGAAAAAGTCATAACAAAGCTATTAGAGCTAATAAATAAATTCAGCAAAGTGGCAGGATACAAAATTAACACACAAAATTCAGAGGTGTTTCTATTTACTAGTAATGAATAATCTGAAGAGGAAATCAAGACAAAAATTCCATTTACAATAGCAACTAAAAGAATCAAATACCTAGGAATCAATTTAACCAAGAATTTAGGATCTGTACTCAAAAAAAGTACAAAAGTTTGCTAAAAGAAATCAAATAAGGCCTAAATAAATGGAAAGACACCCCATGTTCATGGACTGGAAGAGTAAATATTGTATAGATTCTACCCAAAGTGATTTAAAGATTCAATGCAATCCAAATTAAAATTTCGACAGCCTTCATTGCAGAAATGAAAAAGCCAATTAACAAATTTATGTGGAAGGGCAAGGGGCCCCAAATAACCAAAACTGTCTTTTAAAAGAAGAACAAGGTTGGAGGACTCATACTTTGCATTTTAAAAATTTACTACAAAATTATAGTAATCAAAACAGCATGATACTGGCATAAGGACATATAGACCAATGGAATTGAATTAAGAATTCAGAAATAAACCCTCACATGTATAGCCAATTGATTTTTGACAACGGTACCAAATCTACTCAATGAGAAAAAGAGTATCTTTTCAAGAAATGGTTTTGGAAATACTGGCTATCCATATACAAAAGAATGAAGGAGGACCCCTACCTCATGCCACATACATAAATTAACTTAAAATGGATTGAAGACCTAAAATTAAGAACCCAAACTATGAAATTCCTTGAAGAAAACATATGGAAGCATCTTCAGGACCTTGTGTTAGGCAATGGTTTCTTAGATTTTGCACCAAAAGTAGGAGAAAAAAAAAATGAGGTAAATGGTACGTCATCAATATTTAAAACTTTTGTGCATTAAAGAACTTCATCATGAAATTAAAAAGACAACCAATAAAATGGGAGAAAAATATTTGGAAACCACATGTATGGTCAGGATTTAATCCTCAGAATATATAAAGAAATTCTACAACTCAACAACAAAAAGACAACCCAATTTAAAAACGGGCAAAAGTCCTTCCACTGTGGCAGCCATTGAAGTGCAGCAGCCATGGGTCTGCGCTACCCCATGACCGTGGACCTCAACAAAGGCCACAAGGTGACTAAGCATGTGAGCAAGCCCAGGCCCAGCTGCCCCCACGGGCACCTCACCAAGGACACCAAGCTCGTGTGGGGCATGACCCAACAGGTATGTGGTTGCACCCCATATGAATGACATGCCATGGAGCTGCTCAAAGTCTCCAAGGACAAGTGGGCCCTCAAGTTCTAGAAAAGTGTGGGAACACAATTCTGTGTGAAGAGGGAGAGAGAGGAGTTGAGCAATGTCCTGGCCGCCAAGAGGAAAACAGCTGCCGAGAAAGACTGTGTCCCCTTTGTAGTGTATAATAAAACCTTTACAGAAACTGCAGAAAAAAATGGGCAAAAGACTTGAATAGACATTTCTCCAAAGAAGATATACAAATGGCCAATAAAGTCATGAAAAGGTGCACAACATCACTGGCCATTAAGGCAATGCAAATCAAACCAACAATGGGATACATTTCACACCCTTAGAATTGCTGCTACTAAAAACCAGAAAATAACAAGTGCTGGAGAGGATGTGGAGAAATAAGAACACTCATTCATTGATGGTGGGAATATAAAATGGACCGCCATTGTAGAAAACAGCTTGGTATTTACTCAGAAAATTAAGTGTAGAATTATCATATAACCCAGGAATTTTTGAATTTAAATTTCTAGAATT
The DNA here is from genome assembly GCA_029593785.1 of Cabassous unicinctus. Lineage (NCBI taxonomy): Eukaryota > Metazoa > Chordata > Mammalia > Cingulata > Chlamyphoridae > Cabassous > Cabassous unicinctus. Next base: position 5,466 of record JAQZBX010111765.1, read on the forward strand.
TCAAAAGAATTAACAGTAAAGACTCAAACAGATATTTGCACACCAGTATTCTTAGTGGCATTATTCACAACTGCCAAAAGATGGAAGCAATCTAAGTGTTCATCGACAGATGAATGGATAAACAAAATGTGGTATATACATACAATGGAATATTATTCAGCTATAAAAAAGAATGAAGTTATGATACATGTGATAATATAGATGAATCTTTAAGGCATCATGTTGAGTGAAATAAGCTAGACACAAAAGGACAAATATTGTATTTATCACTCACAAGAAATAATTAGAAGAAGCAAATTCATAGAGTCAGAAACTAGAACACAGATTACCAGGGGCTGGGGTAGGGGTAGGGAATGGAGAGTTAATGTTTAATTGGTAAAAAGAGTTTCTGTTTGGGATGCTGGAAAAATTTTGGTAACAGATGATGGTGATGGTAGCACAACGTGGTGGATGTAATTAGCACCACTGAATTATTTACGTAAATGTGGTTAAAGAGGGAAATAATAGGTTATATGTTCATAGAATAAAAATTGTTAACAGCAATAGAACTGGAGCGGGCGTAGTTCAGTGGTTGAGCGCCTGCTTTGCATGTACGAGGTCCCAGGTTCATTCCCCAGTATCTCCTGAAAAAAAACAAAAACAACCAAAAAATCATAGAGCTCTACAACACAAACCGTGACGCTTAAGGCAAACTATGGACTATAGTTAATAGTGCGATTACAATAATATTGTTTCATCCATTGTAACGTAGGTATCACATTAATGCAAAGTGTTAATAGGGAAAGCTGTACATGTGAGGGGGATGTATGGGAACTCTGTACTTTTCTCCATAGAAGGATAGCTGATAACAGTGATTACCTTTTGCGGAAGGCTGGGAATTGGAAGGATGAGGGATTGTGAGGGAGGGGGAGATTTCACTATATATCTTTTTATACTTTTTGAAGTTTAAACTTTGTGAATTAGTGGTTCCTGTGCATCCTCAGGAATACAGTGAGAAATGAGTATTGTCATTCTCATTTTACAAAGTGTCCTGGAGTTAGGAAGTAGCAGAGATGAGACTTTAGCCTGGGGTTTCCCTTGGTACGGTGCTCTGCTTTACAAATTGCTTCAACGTTACCTAAATCTGAAATTTCCAGGCACGGCGTCATAGATTGGAAGTCACTCATGCTTCTCAGAGCTAAACCTAGGCTCGCTAAATCAACACCTGCCTCCCTTACATTGTGTTTATGGAAATAAATGTCTATTATCCCAGAGAAAGGCAAAGCAATGTCTGACTCGTAGGCACAGCGCGGTTTTCTTGCATTCATAGTTCATCTGTGGAGGTCTGTGCTAAGCCATGAGCTCTTGCTAGGCTATGAAGTGTAGAGCCACCCTTTCGTCTGAAGGGCTCTTGTAATAGGCCTGGGGAGAAGAAAGAAGAGAAGTGAACACGTGTTGAGTGCCGACTGGGCCCAGCTGCCAGTCTCGACGCTTCTGCGCTCCTTATCTCATTCATTTATTTAGCTGAGACTTGAGCGACCTCATGTTATGGATGAGGAAATTCAGGATCGGGAAAGGGTGAGTGGACTAGCCAACTTCCCTCAGCCAGGACGTGAGCAGGCTGGGAGCCGATGTGCATCTGGGGACTTCAAAGCCCTCTTCCCCTAGGACCTGCTGGACCTTCCCAACAGGGCCAGGAGGGAAGGTGGGAGAGGACATCGGCACGAGGACGTTGGAGGTGGGCCAGAGAGGGAAGTCCCTCATTTGCTGAGACAGACAGAAAAGGGATGAGGAGGGAAGGCCCAAAATGGAGCAGGGTGCAGGCGGGCAGCCTGGCGGGAGCTGCTCCAGACCCGGCTGCTGAGCTGAGCCTGCAGAGCCCCAGCCAGCACCAGTGCCTGCCGGACAGACAGAAGGGCTTAGGCTCCCAGCAGGAAACCGGGGCCACAGACTACGACAGGGGTTCTTAACCAGGGACCCTGAAAGATTTCAGAGGATCTGTGAGCTTGAGTTGAAAAAGATCAACTTGATTAGATGTCCAACGTGATATCGTGTTGCCTTGTCAAATACTATACCACCGTTTAATGTTCTTATTCAAGATAAAGAGCAACTTTCTGCACACTGACATGTCTTTTAAAAACAAAATTTAACTTTCCTATATTTTTGATGTATTGGATTGTCATTTAATGTGTTAAGAAAAAGCACATATGTATAGTATTATATCATATTTTTTTATTTTAGTAACTGTATTTCAATGTATGTAACTGATTTCCTTTGTAATTTTATTTTATGCATTTAAAAACCTTATTCTTGTGGGGACGTGTTGCTGTGGGTGTGATATATTTATTAAATAATACACAGTATAGTGTGGACTTGGTATGATTTTTATTTTGATGTAGCGTGCTCTGAGTGCAGTGGATAACTGCCTGCAAAAAGGTGGGTAAGGATGGCAGAGATGGTTTTATGACGCAGTGGGAAAACTCGAATTTCTAAATGTTTGCTGAAAATGGCTGTTTGAACAGATGTTGAACCGTGTTAGGTTATCAGGTATTGAAATTATGGGAAAATTGTAAAATGTAATTTTGAATAATCCTAAAATTTAATTTAAAGACATGCTGATGCTGAATGTCATAAAACTACCTGCCGCTACATTCTGAGAAGGAGTGGGTGGTTTTCACCTGACTGGCAAAGGGGTCTGTGGAACAAAAAAGGTTAAGAACCCCTGAGCTAGGAGGCAGAGGTGAGAAGCTAGGCCACTGTCTCCCTGAGAAGCTCAGGAGCCTCGCTTTTCTCTTCCTCCAGGGCGATTTCTCTTCTCCCAGACCAAGATGCTACATGTTTGTGTGTATGTGAATGTGAGTTTGTGTGTGTGTGTGATTGTGTGAGTCTATTTAAGATGTGTGTGAGTGTGTGTGTATGTGTGTATGTCACTATGTGAGTGTATGTAAGGTGTGTGTGTGTGTGTGCATGCACGTTCTTGGCGATTGGGAAAAGAAAAGCAGGTGGTGGGAATGCAACACGCCCTTCTGAAATATTTCTCTGTCTGCAGAGCACACTGCCCACGTCAGGTGGGCCGTGAGCTACGAGTCAGCCTTCCAGAGGGTCTCAGGCTCTCACGCCCATGGCTTGGTGCTCACTGTTACCCCTCAGGGTGGCCCCAGGCCCCTGGGCATAAGGAAGTTCCTGGGGTGGCCTGAGGGGGCACCTGAGGGTGGGAGCTGGCCACTGGCAGAGCCCACAAATGCCTGCCAATCACGGCCAGGACTCACCAGCCAGCTGGCTGGCCCAAAAGGCACCTGTCTTCTGCGTACCTAAGTCTGCATGGGGAACTCAGGTGTGCAGAGTCATTCTCTCAATTCCTGTTACTGAAGTGCAAGTGGCGGGAACTGTCTTAGAGACAGAAAGATAAAGAGAGAGAGGATGAACAGGAAGTGTACTTGAGACAAACAGGTGATGTGGTATTACAGAGCTCTCTTGTTTGTACCATACTATGTTATGTGCCAGGGGTGTTGCTAGATATTGAGGATAGAGCAGTGAACTTTCAGATATAGCCCCTGTCCTCCTGATGGTGACAGTCTATCTGGAAAGACACAGCCTGAACAAGCCGTAACCTGAGAGGTGTGTGCATGTAGGAGAGGAAAGGTGCACTGGTGTGTATGAGGCGTCCTTACACACCTCTCGGGTAATGACTAAAGGCCTCCAGCGTAGTCCTGGGTGGGGGGCAGGGATGCAGGTGACAAGGCCTTTCAAGGAAGAGATCCTTTTTGGGGTGGTTCTCACGTGCTCTGCACGGCACCCAGCCCGACAGGAGACTCTGTGCATTTAGGGAGGCCAGGCCCACAGAGAAGGGGCCTTACCCCACCCCCACCCCCGCCCCCAGGAGTGGTGCCTCAATGAGCCTCCATTCCAGGGAGGGACACGCAGGCCCCAGGCCTCACCTCTCATGACTCCAGTTGGCAGGCAGTGATCTTTGACTTTCATTCAATTCCCCTGGAGTTTGATTATTTCAGTTGTTATGCCCCCTCCTCAAGCCAAACCTGCCCCTCCATAACCAAATAACAACCAACGCTTAGGATGCACCCGGCACTGCTCTTAGCATCACACTGAACTTAGCCACCACTCGGTGAACTAGGGACTCGTTATCGCCAGCCCCATTTCACAGTTGAGGAAACAGAGGCACAGAAGGGTCATTTTACCCAAGGTCATGTGGGTAAAACGACTTTGGGTGAGAAAGTACCTCTTATGGTACCTTGAGTTGGACTCTTTAGGGCCTTGTGACTGCAAGCTTCTACCCCAAATAAATACCTTTTATAAAAGCCAGCAGAGTTCTGGTACTTTACATCAGCACCCCTTTTGGCTGACTCATACCTGGAGATCTTACCACGTGCTGGCACTAGGCTAAACCATTTATGTATCTCATTTAGCCATTCATCCTTTCAGCCAATTTTTTTGAAGTGTCAACTCTTTGCCAGACAGGGTTCTAGAACTGAGAATACTGTGTGAACAAAACACACAATATTCTTATCCCAATTACGGTTTAGTTGGGAGATATGATAAACAAAGAAACCAATGAATATATAATGTAATATCAGGCAGTGCTCAGTGGCATTTGTCTCACTTAATACTCACCCCATCTTTAAGGAGTAGGTGTAATTATTTCCATTTTCTAAATGCATACACTGGGGAAGCGGGTGTGGCTCAGTGGATGGAGCCCCCGTTTACCATATGGGAGGCCCGGGTTCGCGTCCCGAGGCCTCCTTGTGAGGGCACGCCGGCCTGAGCGGTGTGGTGGGCTGATGCAGCAACCTC
>JAQZBX010111766.1:0-10254 GCA_029593785.1 Cabassous unicinctus
AAAAAAAAAAAAGGCAAGGCAAAGGGCACAGTTGTAGTAGTTCTGATATTGGAGTCTTGAGCTGGAGCCCTGGGAAGTAAGAGAGCTTGGTCATGAGGAAGGAGAGAAGGCCCCAGGAAAAGACATGAGCCGTCGCCTGAGAGTCTACAGCTGGCCTTGTGAAGAGAGGCAAAGCCTAGAGAGCCTCATAGTCTACAGCTGACCTTGTGGAGGAAACAGAGGAGTTGAGCCTGGAGAGAAACGGAGTCCTGGGAAGAGAAGAACCCTAGAAGCCTGAACCCTGGTAAAAGTCGGCAGCCGTCTTGCTCCAATACGTGGTGATGGACTTTGGTGAGGGAAGAAACTTATACTTTATGGCCTGGTAACTGTGGACTTCTACCCCAAATAAATACCCTTTATAAAGACCAACTGATTTCTGGTATTTTGCATCAGCACCCCTTTGGCTGACTAATACACCCAGCAAGAGGGCAAAGACCCAACCTGAGTTGTGCCTCACTGACATGATCTAATCAAGCAATCTAATCAACGTTCCTTAATTGAATCTAATGCAATCAAAGGGTCTCACACCCTCAGGAATAGCTTAGTGGGAAAAAAAAAAAAAACTTTTCTGGGATTCACAAAATTCAAACCTAACTAATTCAAACATTGACTTAGTCCACCCACCACCTGAAGCAGGAAAGGGGGAGCTGGAGATGTGAGTTCAACCACAGACCCCGCCATCTGGAGTGAGTCGCACCCATGTCCTCCCTGAACAGTGGTCTCCTCCTCAAAAGGGAAGCAGGCCTGTCAGAAGGGTCAGTGACAGCCTATGGGCCATCCTGGGCTCCACAAAGGTAAGGAAGGGAAGGCTGGTGGTGAAACATGGACTCCAAAAAACTTGATACCATACTTTTCTCCAGGACTCAGGGTGAGAGGAAGAGGATTGTTAGTGAGGAACTCAGGTAAGGTGGACTCCATTCCCAGGAAGCCATGATGCTGATCTAATCACTCTGTGGGAGCCCTAGCCAGATATACAGTGTGTTAGTGGAGGGGCCCTGGCTTCTCAAAGCACGACCCCAGATCAGAGCTACTGAACCCGAATCTGTCCTTGAGCAGGCTGCCAGGCAAGGCGGGCACACACTAAAGTTGGAGGCTCACCATGAGGCTAGCACTTGGACTCCAGAGTCAGACCAGGATTCAGGTTCTGGTGCAGTCGCTTAGTATACTTATACTGGAGTCCATTATAAGTACAATGAAATTCAGACATACAGAGAGAAAGCCACAGGAAGCAAGAAGTTGAGGGTCAGTGGAACCCGGAAGAGAAGGGAGAAGCCAGGAGAGGCCTCCATGTGCATCACCATATGACAGAGGAGCCCAGGACCAAGGATCACTGGCAGCTGGCCCCAGAATGTCAGTCTTCAGGAAGGAAGCACCACCTTGATGATGCCTTGATTTGGATTTTCTATTAGCCTCAAAACCATGAGCTAATAAATTCCCATTGTTTAAGCCAACCTCCATTGCATGGTATTTGCTTGAGCAGCCAAGGAAAGTAAAACAATATTTACATACACACATATGTATATGTATGTATATTTATGTGTATGTGTGTATGTTTATATATATATACACACATATATCTGATTGGCTATTGTTTTAGTTTGCCAAAGGCTGCCAATGCAAAATACTAGAAATGGTATTATAATGGGAATTTATTAGGGCAAAATCTTACAGTTCCAAGGCTGAGAAAATGTTCAAATCAATGCATGATCAGAAATGCTGTCTCACCAAAGGTCGGCTGTTGGGGATCCTGGACTCCTGCCACGTGGCAAGGCAAAATGGCAGCCAGTCTCAGCCTTCTCCTCCAGGCTCACTTTCTCCCTGAGCTCAGCTGTGGGAGAGCAGGCATATGACTCATCTTTCCCCTTTCCTTGTCTCTTTCATCCTCTCAGGGGCCTATTCCCATGCCTCTGTGCTCAGCTATTTCTCTGGCCTCCAGGACCTCTCTCTCAGCAGCTCGGGGTTTCTCTTTCTGCAGCTGCAGGTGATCCTGGAGTCCTCTCTCACATGGCAGGGTAAAATGGCAGTTCCCTTTCTCTGCCCTTTCCTCAGTTTATATGGGACTCCAGTAAAAGGATTAGGACCCACTCTGGGTCACACAATCTAATCAAAGGCCCTTACCTGAAGCGGTCTAACCAAAAGTGATCTAATCAAAACGTCCCTTAACTGAATCTAACCAAAAGGTCCCACATATAATAGGTTGACATGCACAGGAATGGGTTTGCTTAATATAATTTTCTGGGGTCCACAAAAGACTCAAACCAGGACAGTTGTGTTTCTTGGGAGAAGCCTGGCTGATACAAGATGTGCTTTATATATACATATCCTAGCACATATTTAAGGCTCAATAAGTGGTAGCTGTTATCGATGAGTTTGAACACATTTGATTTTAGTCTGCATTTTAGTTGAGAGAAGGAAGTCACAGGGATCCAGACCCTGCTGGGTTTGGCATGTCCAGCCTTGGGGCAGGCAGCCAGCCCAGCCCCTCATCCCCAGGTGTATGTCCCAGGCTCCCTAGTGCTCCTGAGGGTCACCTCCGGTCAGTTACCCAAGGAAACTTTAGGTTTGATCTTTTAAGTCACCCACCTACAATTTCTTTCACCTTGGTGATTTTCTTCTGAGGAGCCTATCAGACACTCTTCCCACTCCAATTAAATTTAGCAAGGGCAGATGGACAGTTCACTTCCCTCCAGCCCTTCCTTCCTCCCTTCACCCTCCAAGCATCCCGATGCTCATTCTCCTGCAGTGCTATCACCTGATTCATCCTCTGATCCCAGGAGGGATTCAGGCCCACGACTTGACCACACCATTACACTGAGCGGGACAAGTAGGCCTCGCTTGACACTCACCTGTGGGCTTAAGCCCCGCTTCCCGGGAGGAACATCTGCCAAGAGAAGACATTTCTTAAAGTGAACGATGTGGTCCATCAATCGCCGCCCACCCACCTCCTGGTCCCACAGAGCACCTGGACTCCTCGGAGGGCACGAGGCTGAAAGAAGAGGATCGGCCCCTCCACAAACTTGAATGGAGCTCAGCCAGGCAGTCTGTTCTTCCCCTTCTAAAAGTCTTTTGAAGGGATCTCCAGGCCTCCTCTTTCGAGCTGGAGGTGGGATGGGACGCTGCAGGTCTTAACTAAGGCTAACTGAAGCCACATGGGGAGCTTGTGTAAGGGGCTGGCATTGGCTGGGGGCTGCTCGGGGAAGGAAGGAGAAGGGAAGAGTGGAAAGAGGATGCAGAGGCTCCAGAGACAAAAACGACTCAAGAACAAAGGTGGGAGTACACCCCTAGGTTCCTGAACCTTCCCCACCCCAAGCTTCTGCCATCCCTGCCATGTCCAGACATGCAGGTACCAGTTGTTTTCTGGGAGATGCTGGAGAAACCCATACGTTCCGATGCCTGGTACGGCCAGTGAGTCTTGCTGTTTACAGACAGGGTCTTGTGCGTGATAAGAGCAATTCTGCTATTGGCTTGCACGACCTTGGGCAAGTTACTTAATATCTCTGGGTGCACATTCCTGAGCTATAAGGTGGGTTGAAGAGGATTAAACAGGATCATGAAAGGGCCTGACTTGTGACTCAATAAATCAAAGTATCATCACCATGATCATGGCTTGACCCCTAGTTCCATTTACCACAGGGACCAGAGGACCCCAAACCCAGCATACTCAAAGAACACCAGCCCCGCCCCAGATATCTGAGGGGGAAGAATTAGCCCCACTGTGCTCTTCATATCAGCCCCTTCTGTCCCTCCAGGAATTTACTCCATCGCGTTTCCTTCCATTTTCATGCAGGTCACCTGAGCCTCCAAATACTGATCTCTCCCCATTCTGAAAACGCTTTCCTCATCCCTGCCCCACTCGAATGCCACCCTCTTTCACCTCTTTGTTTCACCAGCACACTTCACAAAACGATGAGCTGCATTTATTAAGGCTGGTTAGCTCAAAGGCCCTCCACGAATACCAATTCCAGCTCTGCCCCGGGGCCAGTACCTCCTTGCCCTGTTCCTGCACACCCAGATGTACCCCATCCGGGGCACCAGGGTTTTTGCAGCAGCCCCTTGGGCCTTATCTCTCTCAGGTCATCTGCAATGTCTAATGCACATTTCCCTCTTTAGAAACCTCTCTTGATGTCGGAAGTTTTAGAAACGCATACTGCAGTATATTGGCGTAGAAAGACATTATATCTGGAATTTGCTTTAAATCACATCGGCAACCAAAAAATGAAAAGAAAAATTAAAAAAAAAAGGGGTGGTGGTGGAATAGAATAAGCAAATATGGCAAACTCTTGATCATTACTGAATCCAGGAAGAGGTTCGGGGTGGATACATGGGGACTTACCATGTCATTCTCTGTATTATGTACAGAGAGGTTGACATTTTTCATAATGATTAAAAAAATTTTTTTTCTTCCCTTCTCATCACCACCCCCTCCTGGCTCTGTTCCTTCTCTGAGCCCTCCTCTTAACCCATCTCTGTCTTCTCCCTCTCCTCCTCCGCCCTGGAAAATAAGTGTTTCCCACAGTCTCTGCTCGGTTCTCATTTGCCCTCACTCAGCGCACGATGCTAGTCCAGGCTCATCTGAGCACAGGTGGCTCCCAACTCTGCAGCATGAGCCCTGACCTCTTTCCACACCCCAGACCCACAGGTATCATTTAAAAAAATTTTATAACCATCTTAAATATATAGGAAACTACAGAGGATATTATAACAAAACATCCATGTACCCACCCCCCACCCCCAGATTTAGCCACTGTTGGTATTTGGCATATTTGCTTCATATTGTTGGAAATAACATGCTACAAATATAGTTGAAGACCCTGTTGTACCTCCCCCAGACCCCATTCTTTCCCTGTCTCCCCATTCTGAACTTGATGTATACATAGCATGACATTGTTTTTTAAATTTTACATGAATCCTATTTCAATACATGCATCTGCCTGTAACTTTTTACTTGACATGCTTGCTTTCAAGAGTTATCCACCTTGATACACATAGCTCTGGTGCATGCATTTGATGCTGTATTCTATGATGCACACCCTGGTTGTCTGTCCACTCCCCTGCTGACGGACCCTTGGCTGTGTCCAGGACACACAGTGCTGCAAGGGGGATGCCTGCCCAGGTCTCTCATGTGCACATGCACGAGCAGCTTCTTTCCTCTCTACATCTCCCATACTTGGCACTTGACTGTGATTGTTTGCTTTCGTGATTGCCCAACGAGACCCCAGGTTCTTTGACAGCAGAGAGTGTGCTTATTCAATCTTGATGCAATCAGCACGGAATGCCTTGTGCACAGTGGATTCACATGGAAGGAGGGAGGGAAGAAAGAAGAGCGTAGAACCTTCCATCATCAAGGTCAGGATCTGAGAACTAGTCAGCAAGTGGGATTATTCTGTGGAAATCTGGGTGGGAAGTTGGTAGTGATGACTCCAACAGACATTTTAATGGTGATTTATGTACTTGGCATCAAAGAGCATAATATCAGCACGTTTTTTACATCTTAGTAGAAAAAGGAGAGCTACTGCCTATATTTTGCACTAGTCCTTAAACCGGCTTCTGATAAAAGCCTATTAAGACTATTTAAGGTAGTCTTTCAGACGAAGGGAAACTACATTGTCTTAAGCCAGCTAAGACTAGACAAGGAACAGGCAAGACTTTCAATTTCCTTTGGAAAAATTTGTTTAACTCCTGCTCTAAGCCCTGCAGTGCTGTGAGGCGGTCAGGGCGGGAAGGAGGATGGATGTGGGAATCGGGGCGTGTTCCACTGGCTGGTTGGTGCTGTGGGAGGCGCTTGGGGTGGCTCTGTCTTGGGCTTCTCACTCTGGGCTCTGTTGGGCTGGTAGCTGAGCTGGTTTGACTAAACCATCCTCCTGCAGGTATAGACTTGTGTCCTGGACACGTGGGATAGCCGGGGCCGGAGGCAGGACTGGCAAAGGGGGAGATCCTGACATAGGGTTCAGGGGAAAGCCAGAACCAGCCAAAGGCCTCAGAGGAAATGAGACCTCAAGAGAAGGACTTGGACCCTCCAAAAATGGGCAGCCATGCTCGGCCGGGCTGATAGCTGAGGGCAGGGAAAGCCAGTCTGAAGAAAGAGAGGGCACAGAAGCAGACGCTGGTGAGAAGCAGGAGAGAAGGCAGGACCTGACTCCCCCACCCCAATGGCTCCCTTCTCCCATGTGGGTAAAAGCTGCGCTGAGGCAAAGCATGGAATCTGTCTGGCCCCCCCCGTCCCACCCACCCACAAATCCTTCTGGCTTTACCTTGAAAATATATTTCAAGTCCATCCACTTTTTCCACCTGCACCACCCACTGAGTCTCTCCCAGTCGCACTGTGTTCTCACCACTGCTTTCCCTGCTGCTGCTTTACTCTCTACAACCCATTCCCCACCCGGCAACTGAAGCCATATTCTTCCAACACAAATCAAACCATGTCACAAAGCTTAACCCCCCCACCCCCATTGTCTTCCCATCGCCCTTAGAATGGAAGGTCGGCTTTTTGCTCTTGGGTCTGACGTGTCCCTTTGAGATCTGGCCCTGCCTTCCCACCACTGGTTCTCCTACTCACTCGTTCACCCACAGCTGGTCTTTCCTGGAACCTTCCAGCTTGGTCCCCTGTCGTGCCGTCACCCTCACAGGGCTGCATCTTTCCCCTGGCACCTCCTCAGGGAAGCCTCTCTGGGTTGCCTCACTGAAAGAGCCCCAGCCCTCGTCCTTGTATTTTACCTCCTTCAGCATCCTCACAGCACTTATCACTTGTTGTGGGTTGAACTGCATCTTCCAAAAAGGCATGTTCAAGTCCCAACCCCTGGACATGTGACTGATCTTATTTGGAAATAGAGTCTTTGAAGAAGTGATGAGTTAAGATGACATCAAACTGGGTGAGGGTGGGCCCTAATCCAACATGACTGGTGTCTTTGTAAGAATAGGAAATTTGGACGCAGTAGCGGTAGGCGGCAGAGACCGAGTTATGTCAAGGATTGCTGGCAGCCACCATCAGAACCCTATGTCAGGGGGAGCACCGCCTGGTGGACACCTTGACTTCAGACTCCCAGCCTCCAGAACTGAGCAACAATAAACCTCGGTAGCTTTAAGCCACCCTGGTTTCTGGTACTTTGTTAGGCGGCCTTAGGAAGCGAAGACACCACCAGCTGCAATTGTGATTTATTTGCCTATTGCAATTGTCTTTCTCTTTTCCACTAGAAGTTAAGCTCCCAAAGGCCCCTGCACCTGCAATTGTAGTAAGCGCCCGGTAAAATATTTGTTGCACAGAGCGAGTGGGTTCCTGGCGGCCTCTCTGTCCTTCCCGAGGCACCACCGTGCGCCTGGAGCTCTCCTACATCTCTCTTACATATTCCCTTGGCTTGAATTGCTGCATTTGGCTCTGATCCCCCTCCATGGAAAAGAGCTGTCAGAGAGCTCTCGGGGGCTGGGGTGGAGGGTTGGAGCAGAAGCTCTCGGAAGTGCTGACCCCGTTCAACACTCAATGAATCCGGGAACTGAGAAGCGGCTGCAGGTTGCTCAGGCTGTTAGGCATCTTGCAATGCTCATGAGCAATTAAGTTTATGTTGAGGGATGGGGTAGGGCTGCGTTTTCCTTCCATACCTGCTACAGAGTAGGTGGCCAAGAGAGCTGGCAGCGTGCATCTCACTTCATAAACTCAAGTCTGCCAGTTCAAAGCTATTCCAATCCTCAATTCCACTGGGCTGGAAATGACAAGTCCGTCATTCCTGGACTCAGATTTGTTCTCGACGTCATCCTAGAGTCCGGGAGCTGTCAGTGGTCCAGGAGCATGGGAGAGGACCTCAGCTCACCAGCCTATTCTCCACCTTCAGTGCCTAAGCTTAGAGAGGTTCCATGGAGTCTTTTTTTTTTTTTTTTAAGAATTATTTTATTTATTTCTCTCCCCACCCCCTCATTGTTTTGTGCTTGCTGTCTGCTCTCTGTGTCTGTTCGTTGTGTGCTTGTCTTTTTAGGAGGCACCGGGAACTGAATCTGGAACCTCCCATGTGGGAGGGAGGCGCCCAATGGCTTGAGCCACTTCCGCTCCCCCATGGAGTCTTATATCCAGGCCATGTGGGGGGCTGGGCTCCCTGGACCCTGGGCTTGTGCCTCTTGAAGGCACATCACGTTTTCCTCACCTGGGAGGCGCTGCCACCACCAGCTCACCTCAGTTCAACAGAGACACCCTTGCAGCACCTGTCTCCTGCCTGCTGTCTCCTGGGGCATAAAGTCGGGGGTGGAGGACAATGGTCTGCTCTACCTTCAGGCCACCAAAATCTAAGGGGTTCAAGCATTTTCTCCCACAAATACATGTCCTTTCCCCTTCCCACTCCCCTATGCAGCCAAGGTGGGGGGCCAGGGGTCAAAGCATTTTATGAGGAATTCCACGTAACCCAATCTTTTGTATTCACTCTTCCTCACCAACTCCCCTTGCCATCCATGAGCCCAGGCCTCCAGTGTCTCCCGCACAGCCCTGACCAGCCACTGGGCTTTCCCACACAAACACCCCTCTGCCCACCTCCAGCCTGTCCCTCCCACGCTCTCCCAGGCAATGCACAGCCCAAATGCTACCCCTTCTTCCCACCACTGAGACCAGACACAATTTTACTCTCTTCCCTAAATACCACTCTCATAAGACACAGATCATTTTCTGCACATTATGGTGCATGTGTGTGTTGTGTGTCCATTCTTCCCTGCACATGTTCCTTGGGGGCAGGGTCTGACCTTATCTGTCCTGAATCCCCCTACAGGACTCAGCACACAATTGACGATGACAACTAATTGAAACGCCTGATTAACGAGTCCCTCCCTGCAGTGATTTCCTTGGTGTAGCTTTGCCCTTCCTCACTGGCCGTGGGAAAGCAGCTGCTGCCCTCACTCACCCCAGAGCAAAACCCAGCGGCCAAGGCCACAGTCCCTGGTCTGGGAACTTTCCCTAAGTTGCCAGGGGAGCCCAAGGCTGGCCGAGATCCCTGTCTGCTTCAGGCAAGGGAGACAATTCACCCACCTTACCTCACTGCCATTGGGAACCTACACTAGGAAGAGAGCAATTGATTTAAAAGGGGAAAGCCCTAGAGAATTAGCTGTAGCCTTAATTTTTAGGCTTAGGAGGAAGGAAAGAGGAAGTAAGAGGACAAATAACCTAAGGGCTCTTTATCGTTGGTGGCTATGTGTGTTTGTATGACAGGGGCAGATGGAGTGGAGGAAGGGGACTGGGTGAGTGAAGCAAGAAAGGAAGGAGGGATGGAGTAATTTGCAATGTATGCCCTAAAACTGGACAGAGACTTAATCATTATTATGATAATTGACAGTGAAAGCACCTGTAACATTAAAACATTACCTAGATAATTCAAGTGTCTGTCAACAGATGAAGGATAAACAAAATGTGGTCTAGCCATACAATGGAATATTATTCAGCCATAAAAAGGAACGAAGTTCTTTTTTTTTTTTTATTGTTCATAAAAATCAAGATTTTTCACAGTACATACCAATATTTGTAAAATGATATATAAATATATATGCATATATGTGTATTTTCTTACATAAATGTTATTTTATATATATATATATTTTAAAGGTGCTTAGATTACCTAATTACTCAGAAATTACAAGGAATTCCCATGTTCCCCACCTCCCACACCTCCCATAACATCCCACACCAACATCCTTCATCAGTGTGGAACATCACCCATAATGGATATACACATCCTGGGGCTTTGCCACCAAGCATAGACCGCATTTGACATCATAGACCACCCTCTCTCCCACACAGTTCTGCGTGGTATATGCTGATGTGAAATGGCCTACATCTGTTGCCACAATGCCACTCATGACAACCCCCAATGGAATGAAGTTCTGATACATGCAACAACATGGATGAACCCTGAAGACGTCATGTTGAGTGAAATAAGCCAGACACAAAAGGACAAATATTGTATAATCTCACTGATAGGAAATAATTAGAATAAGCAAACTCAGAGTCAGAATCTAGAATATAGGTTACTAGGGGTTGGGGTGAGGGTGAGGAATGGGGAGTTAATGCTTAATGGGTCAGAGTTTCTGTTTGGGGTGATGAAAAAATTTAGGTAAATGGATGATGGTGATGGTAGCACAACATTGTGAATGTAATATCACTGGATTGTGGCTAAAAATGGGAAAATGTTATGTTTTTATCTATGTTACCAGAACACATTTTTTTTTTTTTGAAAAAAAGATTTGGAAATG
>JAQZBX010111767.1:0-10253 GCA_029593785.1 Cabassous unicinctus
CTTGAGCCACATCTGCTTCCCTCTTAAATTCTTTTATGTAACATAGCCAAGAACCTAGAGGAATCCATCATCTCCTGACTTCCCCTGACTTCAGGATTAAGACCCATCCTGACTCAGTTGGCCACATCTGAACTAAAAATAACATCTTCAAAAAGTCCTATTTACAATGGGTTCACACCTGCAGAGATGTGATTAAGATTAAGAACACTCTTCCCTCACCCCCCAACTCATAATTCAGCCTACCACATATATATACACATACATTTATATCTCTATGTGTGTATATATATGTGATTAACCACAAGAAGAGGTTAGCATTATTATTTTGCCAAGCCAATGCCATTGCCCTATACCATTCCCTCTACCTCTGCTTTTCAACAATTGCCTTTTTTGCTTTTTTAGACTAATTAAGCAGAAGTACATTCTGGTAGGGGGGGAGGGATCAAACAATGGTAAAGATGAAGGTTCTTAATGACTTGCATTTGCTCTGAATTTTTATTTTAGAACACAGATTTCTATACTTGAGAACAGGGATCCATAGAAAATGGCCCACGGGCCAAAAATGGTCCAAGGTCTGTTTTTATAAATAAAGAACACAGCCTTACTCATTCATTTGCACATTATCTATGGTAATTACAACAGGGACCATATGGCCATCAGAGCCTCAAATATTTACTATCTGGCCCTTTTCAGAAAAACTTTCCCGTGTGTTAAAAATCTCACTACTGAAAATGTTGTCCAAGGACCATCCGCATTACCCATACTGCTATGACATTAATGTAATTTAGAAAATGTGCACTCTCTATCCTCTTCTCTTGGATATATGAACAGTAGATTTCCTAAATCATAGTATTTTACTTTATGCAGGTGTCCTTTGAAATATAATTATCTAAATATATACAGTAGATTCAAAGATACCATGAGGTAGAAATTTAGTATTAAATGAACAATTTAAAGATTTTTGGAATGTTATCTCAGTTTAATAAAGTCTCAAAACATCATTGTAAGGAAAAATTATGAATGACTTTTTGAAATTTAGTGGGTGGCCTGACTTGCTTATCCATTGGGTTATAGCAGGCTTTATTTGTCTTTGACTAGGCTGGTTTATAATTCTCTAGAGACAGAAGTCAACTTATGGAAAAGTGATAGTAATGTAAATAATTCCTGTCTATAGAAATGCAATTGTATCCCTGGTGAGTGGAATGCAATTGATTATCAACCTTGTAGGTATAGACCAGATTTGCATCCGTTTATAAATTCCTTTCAGAAGCCCTTATCTGATTATAAAGTGTAGTACTTTGAGTTCCCTTTGGAACTGGTTGCAATATCATATTTTCCCTTAATTGATTTTTCCCTTAACTAAGAGATTAATTTTGGCCAGATTGCATAATCTCTCTTACTCCCATTTTCCCATTCCTGTGAAATGAAGAGATTTGATTATATCAGCCTTTTCCGATGTATGTTCCTGAGAACACTAATCTCAAGAGATGATCTGTGGAAAATAAGCGTTCCTGAGTAACATAAATAGCTTGTACCAAGATTCCTTGGCTAGATATTTTCAAGTGTTATATTTAATATCCTCCCTCAGAGAAGCACAATGGATATTAATGTATTAAAAGCTCTATAAAATCATGAATTAAAAAAAAAAAGGTTTGGTAAATCTGACAATTCTCAAATGCCTTGTTCCAAGAACCTTTTTGTTTTTCAATTATCTCCATTAATATTCCACTTTGGGGGAATTATGGATTAGATCATTTTGTTTCAAATCATTATGTACTTATATATGAATATCCTAGTTATTCATGCCAATTCAAAGTAAAATAAATTACATTAAAATAAATAGTGGAAATCTCATTAAGGACTGAGGTCAGTTTGGGTAAGATTCCTAGGAGAATGGTCCAAAAAGCTGTGAAATTTGAATAGATGGAAGAAAGAAGACCTTCCACACTGGGCCAACTGTCCCTCAGTAGGGGACTAGTGAAGTCTATTATGGTCTGTGCATACGATGGAACACTCCAGGGCTACAGAAAGGAATGAGGAGACCTCTATACACTACTGTAAAGTTCTAAGAGGTATATTGTTAAATGGAAAAAAGTAAAATGGAGAAAACATGTATAGTGTACTAACATTTATCCAAAAATGTGGGGACAGTTATGAATACATCATGGATTTACTTGGTTTTTAATTTTTATATAAAGAATAATGCTTAATGTTTGTGAAAACAGAAGAAATGACCTATAGGTGGAGAGAAGATAAGGGTGAAGGCAACAAGAAAAGGAATGAGACTGCTTTGAATGTACTTCATTTGCAGATTTGGATTTGGAACTATGTAGATATGTTATATAATTTTTAAGCAGAATTAAATTTTAAAAGCAACCTCTAAAAATAAAAAATAAAATGAAATAAATGAACCTAAGGGTATATTGAGTTTGTGGCATGACCCGCAAAGAAAGAATTATTTCCAGTGACTTAAAAGAAAGCAAATTGCTGACTATGTATTCCTGGTAAGAAAAAGCCTAAGGACAGGGAGGGAAGGAGGGAACTAAGGAAGCAGGGAAGGGAAGGGAAGGGAAGGGAAATTTTAACTGTTGTCAATAATCATATTGCTGAATGTAGTGTTGATAATATTCTGAGACTGTGTGTTGGAGGACATATTATATGTGGAATTAAATTAGTGTCCTTGAGAAACGAGAATTGTAGAAAAGAGAAGCAGATATAAGATTGAAGAGGTTAAGTAAAAACCTGTAATACTGAATATGAATTGGAATTATTTATATGATAAAAAATAGTCATATATTTCTTAGATCCGTCCACTGCAAAGGCCAAGAAACAATAATCAACCCAGTGGAAACAAGCCTACTTTGTGCCTGGATTGTGGGTGCTAATATATCACTTTCCTCTACAAGGAAAAAAAGAGTTGGACAAATAGCTGATTCCAGGCCTGAGGGAAGAAATAAGCCTTAAAACTTTGGTCATAACAGAAAGCAAAGACACTATCATAGCTTCCTAGGGTTGTATCAGAAACACCCACTAGACATAGATTGAACTGAGTATCAATAAGGGAAATAACTGCAGTGGATTGAAACATAAGAAATAAAATAAAATTAAACCCACAAAATCATAGCTATACTAAAACAACACATTGTTTATCTTTGGTATGGATACAAGGGAAATACTCATTATTTGAAAAACTGGCAAATCAAGGGGAAAACATTTATGCTGCTTTTTCTATAAAATCTATGCTTCTGGATGACCCAAGACTTGACAAAGAGTTTCTCTATATAAAAGTTTTCTAAATAATAGATGAAGATTAAATGATAAAATTAGAATTTTACCTATTTTGCAATGTCTAAAAAATTAATAGATTAAGGCAATAATCATCAATGACTGATAGTCTGACAAAAAGAGAAAGTAAGAGAGAGAGGGAGGGAGGAAGGGAAAATAACCTTCATCTCCTGTTGGAAGCAGTAAACCTAGAAGGAAGTCTTGTTTTAAAAGGAGAAATCAAACTTGAATCTAATCAAACACCAACTACCAACTTACAGAAAATACAAGAGACCAAGGGACATGTCTAACAACATCACGGCATGCAATTCACAAACATATACCCCAGAGAAACTTTATAGGAAAAATGACCTAGTTACCTTCATACAATAATTGCAAACAAAGAGTGATGAAGGCAGAACCTACAGATTATTGAAAGAAATTAAGAGGTATATCAACTAATCTCAGTGTATGCATCTTATTTCAATCCTGTTCGAACACATAAACAATAAAAAATAATTTGTCTATTGGAGAAATGTGAATGCTAAATAGATGTTTGATGATACTCATTTTTAGATGTAATAACGGTATTGTATTTTTGAGCCCTCATATTTTAAAAATATATGCTAAAATATGTGGAGTGAAACAATATGACATGCGAGTTTTGCTTCAAAATAATCCTCGGTGGGCGGGAGTGGGTAAAGGTATACAAGAACAAGATGAACCGCTTATCGACAACCGTGGAAACAGAAAGCTGGGACGCTGGGTTCACTAGAGTGCTCTCTCTACTTATATATAGGATGGAAATTTTTCAAAATAAAAAAGCTATTGCTCTCTTTTCATCTGGATCACACAAAAGTGTAGTGATTAGAATACAAATAGGAACAGGTATATTGTAGCATTTTACCAACATAAATTCTAGCTTGAAAAAGAAGTAATGAAGCACCTGTTCTGTAGAACACATGTCCTGCATAATCAAAAGACAGCCAAAATGTCATTCTCCTTTATTTCTAGGGACAATAGGACCCCTGCAACTCCATCTTGGCTCCTTCCTCCATGATTACATAACTTGGGGGGGGTGGTGAGCAAAGGGAGAGCAGGAAGGAGAGTACCAAAGAGGAGAGAAGCTTGAGGAAAACAGATCTGTCTCATGCATACTGATGTTCACAAAACGTTTGTGTAAACCATCCAGTTCAGAGGGAAAGGAACCAGGGACTAAATAATTTTTTTGTTTATTTGTTTTGTTTTGTTTCGTTTCATTTTTTATAAAAAGTCCAAGTTGTTTCTCAATTTCTAAAAATATATAATCCTGACCCTAGCAATGTTTCAATGAATGAATGAATGGAGTTTCCTTTCCTTTCCTTTCCTTTCCTTTCCTTTCCTTTCCTTTCCTTTCCTTTCCTTTCCTTTCCTTTTCTTTTTTCTTTTCTTTGTTTCCTGTTCTATATCACTCAGCAAGGTGTCTGATAATAGAGGAACTCAGCATTTATTCTTACAACCAATATTTCTTAATCACCTACTAGGTGCCAGATACTGTGCTAGGAGCGGGAGCCATTTACTAAGTGGACATAACAAATGGTTCATTGTAGAACAGTATCTCCGGATGCCCAGGAGTATCCAGCTCTGAGCGTTCAGGCGGAAGGGCACACAGCTCGGGACACAGTCATCCTCTGGTTTTCATCTGTCTGTTCCCATGTCATGCCCCTTCGAGGCAGGTGGTAGAGCCCTCCTTTCAACAGGAATCAACAGGGCCAGGATGATGTCTCCTGTCAGCAGGAGTGTCAGTACAGAATGGGCAGAGAAGTCTGTACTGACATCTGGTTGCAGGCCGTGTCCATCTGCACTCAAGAGAAAGGTGAGGGGCCAGAACACTGCCACTTCCTTTGTTCTCTGTGTGAGAATCTGACCCTTATTCTTCACAGGAATATCCTTTCCCACACTGGGACCTCTGATATTGCTGCTGCTAGGTTTGGCTGTGGCTCTTATGAATGTAAAATTAAGTTCTTGATTTTAGTTGTAGTCCTACAACCACAGTCCTACAATCAGCAATATGGATGCAATAATCAACAGTACCACACCTGAACGCCTGAAAACAAGCAACAGCTATCCTTCCCTCCAAGTCGGGGCGGGGTGCGTGAGTGACTAGGTGCTTCTCCACGGAGCACACACTGAGGCTTCCCCTCCAGGCTGTCCCTTGAAAAGGGGTTTGTGTTCTTCCGTCAACATGTCCCCAGTCACGTTGTGTGGATGCCATTCCCAATGCGTGACCCTTGACAGCTGACGAGCGTTCAAGAAATCTTTGCGGCAATCCCATTTCTTGTTATATACCCAAAAGAATGGAAATCGAGCAGATATTTGTAAGCCAATGTTCATAGCAGCATTATTCACAATAGCCAAGAGGTGGAAGCGACCCAAATGTCCATCAATGGATGGATGGATAAGCCAAATGTGGTATATACAGACAATGGAATATTATTCAGCCCTAAAAAGGAATGTAATAAATGCTACAACAATATGGATGAACCTTGAAGACATCTTGTTAAGGGAAATAAGACAGACAGAAAAGGCAAAATATTGTATGATCTTGCTTATATGAAATACCTAAAGAAGCATATTTCATAGAGACAGATTGTAGATTACAGATTACTAGGTGCTGGGGGTGGAAGAAGGGAAGAAGGAGTTTATTGCTTATTGGGTGCAGAGTTTGTGTTTGAGGTGATGAAAAATTGAGATAAGAATACTGATAATGGTGGCACGATATTGTGAATGTGATGAATACCATTGAATTGCACACTTGAAAGTGGTTAAAATGGGAAATTGTTAGTTGCATATATTTTACTACAATAAAAAGTTTGGGGGAAAAAAAAGAATCTTTGTGGAATGCATTGAATGAATAACAAATGTGTGATCTCAATAAATCTGCAGGGGCCTCAGTTTACAATCTGACCTTTTTTGTAAGGGCAGGGTGGATGTAGATAGTGCTCCCTGAGTTGTCACAACTGCACCTGAATTCACAGGCAAGCACAACTTTCATTGTCCTTTGGAGTAATTTGTAAAATTTGAATGCATTGAATAATAAATCCTTTTAAATGGTGCCAAATATGCCTTTGGTACATATCAATAAGGCAGGAATTTAAGTGGGAAAAAAAGCTTGAAATTCTTTAAATGCCTCTCAGTTTTGAGTCTTATGCTCCTGCAAAGTGAGGAAGTAAATAAATATAACTAGGTGCAGCCAAAATATTGGCTGCTTTCTGGAATAAGGTAAAAGCCTCACTATAGGGACAATAAAGTAATTTGGGGTAGCAATTCACTCTAAGTAGGAAATAGATGAAAATGTAGAACTATGGGAATACTGAAATCTAATATTTTCTTTGATTTTTATTTTTTAATATTTCAGAAGCTAGCTTTTTAAGAGGAACACTTCTCTCTTCCTTTTTATTTGAGAAATAACTTCTTGAATGGTATTTAAAGTATGGTCTGATTTTTCTCTGCTAAAGCAGCTGCTTTAAGCTCCCAGGGTATAAACAGACCCTGGAATATATAAGAAATAGCAAAGATCAGAGAATCTCAATACCCAGCTCTTCAGCTCAAAGCTCTGTGTCCTTTTCAATGAGGTTGACCCTGAAAACAATTCTCGTGTTTCTTTTTTTTTTCTTTTAAGATATTAGCTACCCTGAAATCTGAGACATGTTTTGTCTTACAATTTATTCTCCAAGTTTACATGCAGCAACAATATTTCAAATTATAAAACTGGGAACTTAAAATAATTGAATGCACCTAACGAGGGCTCTCTAAGACTCAGAACAAATCCTTCTGGAGTCACCAGAAAATAAACTTTTAATTTATTTTTTACCTCATTTCAAATCCATTAACAATGAAAAGAAGTTTGAGTACAAGAGATTTCATATCAATCTAATTTCAACAAACTATTTTTACCAACAACTGTTCACATAGGCTAATTTGGGAATGAAACTGTAATTTAGATTGTTGAAATAAATTTACTTCTCTAATTAAATGTATTTCTTTGTGTCCTCTAATAAAGAACTAATGCTCTTGTTTATAATCTCTAATAAATAATTTTTAATTTTAAAAGTCTACCATTTTTTAAAATTTAAAACCCAAATGGGATAAATATGATGGTTCTGGGGAGGAAAAATCACTTGGGTCAGGATATTTTCAAAGTCTTGAATTAAAAACACTAGTAAGCTAGTCTCTGAGACCCCAAAGGATTCAATCTGTTTAGGAAAACATCTTTGTCAGGCACGAGCTTTCGGTTTTCCACTTAACTTTGTTTTACTGATTTAAAACTTCTTTAAAAAGGACATTTCTGCCATAAAAGATTTTAAACAATGTTCTCTCATTGCTTGGAGTAGTTTGTTTTTCTATAAATATGTAAACCTATCAAAGGAAGCAAATGAACTTTATGCGCATCCAAGTTCTATCAGCTCATTAGAGACAGGAATTTAGCAGATACAAATAATAAGTGAAGTAAACTGGCTTCCCTGGTGCCCCAGGTACCACAGCAGCTCCTGGAGGTTTCTCTAGGAGGATATGTTCACTGGAGAGCCTGGATACATTTGTGAATGTATTAATTCCCTCACAATGAAGCACTTTGCTTTATATTCACCGGTGAAATGATAAACAGAGAAAAGCTTGCTTGTGGTCTCTAAAGATCTGTAGAAAACCTGTTGTAAATAAGACCTTGCCTTCAAAACTGTGAAGGAAGCAGGCATTCCAGAGTCACTTGTTGAAATAAAGTACGAATAAAGTGAGAACTAAACAAAATGCTCATCCTTTGCATCTCACCTCTTACAACTACTTTACTCTAGCACCACGTTGCCCCAAATCTCCTCGCCCACCTTGCTCCATCTTCATGCTGCCAACCTGCCTCCTTTACATATGACAACCCTCAAATCAGCAAACACATATGCACACCTACCCACCAAGGAACTGCCCCCTGCCCTCTCTGATTAAGATATTTCTCAGTGTCCCACGGGAACAGGAGACTGAGCTGGCAGCTGACTCACAGTCATGACAGGGACCAGCTGGCTCCTGTGGGACATGCCCACAAGTGGGAACAAAGAAATCTGAAAGGGATTCCCCAGCTCTGTTGCTAACTAGCTGGGATCCCCCTGTTTATCGAGACAGTGTCCAGGTGTCTAGGTTCTTGGCTTTGTCTCAAGAAAGATTTCAAGAACGAGTAATTAAACGAGCAGAGGATTTATTGGGGGGTAGAACAAGAGAACAGAAAAAGTACATCCCCAAGTCATGGGGATGGGCATCTTCAAGGGAGAAAATGCGAAGTTCTGCCCTGGGGTCCCTTGTTTTATGGGGGTACAGGACTCCAGGGTCTGCGCTGATAAGCAAGGACTTAGGGTGAGGGGATCCAGGGATGTGGGGTGCCTATGGGGTGTAGGAGGTGCTGTCCAGTGACGACTGGCTTCTGGTTGCTGTCCATGACCTCTGCAGGGCATGTTGACTGGCAGCGATTATCCTTTGGTCACTGTCCACGAGGCATGAGGTAACCTGAAAGCTAGGTGGGTGGGTGGTGGTGGTGCCCCTTTCACCCCTCTTTGCTGGCTGCCTTCTGGTAACGCAGCCTTTGGGTGTGTTTGCTTGCAAGGTACATGGTGTGTGCTTGTAAGCTGCTCCTTCTTAGCTTGCCTGTGTGACACAGCAGGTTAATGCTAGCCTGCAGGACTTTGCCTCAGTTTCTCTTACCAGGCTTACTAGGCTTCCTGTCCCCTTCCTCTTAGGTCCCTATTCTCTGCTGCCTCACCCCTGTAGACAGCTCATTTCTTTCCTCTGCATTTCGGGTTTTTCATCTGTTAAGAACAGGCACGGCATGATCTTCAAGTAGCTTTCCACTCAAATACGATTTCAATTCATACTAAGGTATTAGAGACTGATAAGGGCTTGTTGTGCTTCCCCACCCCAACCCCGCCCAACCCAGTAAATTTTATTCAACAAGAGCCTTAAAGCTTTGGTAATCTGCCCCCAGAATAATCTTATCCATAAAAATATAAAGGAAAAGTATTTGCTCCCCACAAATCACACCTGTCCTCAGTCATGCACTTCTCCCAGGCATAAAGTCTCCCTTTGAACAAGGGGTGTGCATGAAGCCTCTGTAGCGATTATACTAATCTTTTCAAAAATTCAGTTTCTAATGATGCTTGACTATCTGGGTATGATTTATGTCCATGATAGACACTTTAGAAGGTGGTAAAAATCCTTGAGGAGCATTCTGAGGCTATGACTACTAAATTGAGGAGATTGAGAAAAATTGTGAATAGAAATTTTGTCAAGACACACCACCACAATAGTTTAAAACAGGCAAATAATATAGGTAGGAAGCTAATACATTTTGGAATTCTCTAGAAAACTTTCAAAACCTTGGAAACTTTGGCTGCGGAAATGTAAAAGCCTATATTAATGAAGCCAAAATGTTGTTTTCTAATGCCTACATTTCCTTTGGGATTTTGTGAAGCAGAAGTGACTATTATTATCACATTAACTCACTTCATGTATTCTACAAATTACAATCTATCCATAACTTTAGAGTCATCAACTCCTTTGGAATTGGATATGGACACATTTGTTGAAAAAGACAGATATCTTACCAGAGTTCAATAGCTGGGTGAAGAAAATGTACATTGGAATCACCAAGGAATTGTTTGTATTTCCTTCTCAATGGGCTTATCTGTCTTTTGTCCTTAGTATGCATCCCATTTCATTGCCGTCTCCTGGGGGCAGGGTCTGTGAGTTCTGATTCATTTGCATCCTTCCATGACAGAAAAGGCATTGCAGCCCCTTAGACCACGGAGTCCTGGGAAAGCCTTAGGAACTCCAGATGGACACCCTAGCTAATGACCAGAGTTACACTGATGAGGTCAAACAAGGGTACCTAAGATGTTCAATTGCAGCTGATGGCATGCATTGGCCAAGAAATCAATCCTAGTACCAAATGCTGTATAGACAAGCATAGGAAG
>JAQZBX010111768.1:0-10242 GCA_029593785.1 Cabassous unicinctus
AAAGAAAAGAAAGAAATGTGCAAGCATAGCCAGAAATAGCAGTTACGTACAGCAGGGGAAGCATAGAGAGATTGAGGGGTGAAGAATTTTCTTGTTTGTTTTGTCTGTTTTCTGTTTATTATTATTATTGAAATAATGAAAATGCTTTTATAATGATTGTAGAGATGAATGCACAACTGTGTGATTATAGCAAATACCATTGACTGTACACCTTGGATGAATTGTATGCTTTATTAATATGTATCAATAAAATTGATTTGTTTAAAAAAAAAAGACCCTGTTCACAAAGGAGTCCTCGCCTTAACTGATAACACATCTTCAGCGTGTCCTCTGCACAGATGAGTTCGCATCCACAGGAACATGGATTAAGACTGAAAACTGCCTTTGTTGGGGTACATGAGTCAATTCACCACAGGTGGCTGAAGAGGGCTGCACATTGAGCGAAAACCTCAAGATCAGCAGGGAGTGGGGAAACGTGTTCCTGACTGAGAAAAGCAAGTGCAAATGTCCTGAGGTTGCTTGTGGGGGTGGGAGAGGCAGACAATGGAAGGGACGAGGTCACCTTGGACGCAGAGGCCAAATCAAGTAGGACCTTGGAGGCTCTATCCAGGATTTGGGCTTTTACTCCAGGGGAATGGGAAGTTGTTGGTAGGATCTGAGCAGAGGGGGCACCCCTGGCTTCTGTCGCATTCACGTCTGCTCTAATAACCTGCAGGGAAGCATGGTGTTCTAGTTTCCAAGGGCTGCCATAGCAAAGTGTCTCAAACTGGGAGGCTTAAAACAGCAGGTCTTTATTGTCCCCCAGTTCTGGAGGCCAGAAGTCGGAAGTCGAGGTATTGGCAGGGCCAGGCTCGCCCTGAAACCTGCAGGGGAGACTCCTGCCTGGCCTCTTTCAGCTTCTGTTTGCTGGCTAGCCTCGCTGGCGGCTCAGCCCTGCCAGCTCTGCCTCGGTCTTCACATGGCGTCCTCCTTCGTCTGTCTGTCTCTGTGTCCAAATTTGCCTGTTCTTATAAGGACAGCAGTCATATTGGATTAGGACCCACCCCACATCCACCTTCCAGTGATATGGCGCCACTTCGTATAGAGTATAAGAACCTTTTATCGTGGACTTCCATTTCTCCACTCCCAAACTCTGTGTTATGGTTGTGATACATTTTGCTTTTACATATGTTATAAGCCCCAGTTAATTATATATAATTAAACAAGTAGATATATATATTGCATGTAAAATATGTTCTATTGTTCTTTAAAAGGGTTCAGGGCTCGGCTTTAAATCAGGCTGCACACCTCTCAGTCCGACATCACTCTCACCATGTCAAACTGGCTTCAGCTGGCAATACTTCGTTAAATCCAAAATTTTAAAAAGCTGTTTTTTTAATTTTGAGGGAAAAAAATCCAGTTCTGAGAGCAATTGACATTAGTCTGTAATTTAAAACAAAATGAGGGCTGAAGTTTCCTGTTGCTTTAACGTCCTTCTCCTCAGACACAGAACCAGGAATGGAATTTTCCTAACTCAGGCAGGCACTGGTGGTGATGGACACTGCACACCTCCCTCCCCCAAACAACAGAAACCAGAGCATGTCAAAGAGAAAAGGCTTGTTACGAGAGTGACCAGAATCCTCGGGGCCAACAGTCTATCTGAGCTTGGAGGTATGTTATTTTGATCTTGAGCCTATGTTAAAGGAATCTATCGGTCACGTTCTGGAATAAAGAATTTTGGATAGCACCATCATCTTTCACTCTAAGATCCTAGAAGCAATTTCAAAAAGCATTCTTTAGTTTTGTTTTGTGGGATGGGGGAGGAGAGACTCTACAGCTTTGCACATAGCTAAAAATCAAAACAACTCCGGCAGGAGGAAATAGGCAGTTCACATAGCGGCCAACGTCTGAGGTATCATCAGTGTGAGACAAGGTCCCAGTCCATTCCTACAGGCCTAGCTGATCCTAACAAAATGGGACGTTTCTGGCTCTGCACAGTAAATTCCAGCAGGACAGGATGACCCTAAGCCTGAGTTCCAAGCCTGAGAAGCAGAGCATTATTAACTATGTAGTATGTGGGTGAAAAGAGTGCAAGAGGAACTGTGGTGCCCTTCAGCTTCCTTTGCCAGAGCCGCCTAGCCACAGCTGCCTCTCATGAAGGAGCCGAAAAGCAGCCTGTCTAGCTGAACCCAGAAAAGAACCTGCAAAAGTGATCCTTCACCACCTCACAAGCAACACGTTCCCTTTGCTACTCGTCGTGTTGCCGTGTCTCTTTCCTACCTGTTACGGTCTGGGGATACGTAGTCACTAGGCATTGTCGTTTCCAACCAGAGACTTTTCTTTTTAATCTCAAAAAGAACCTAGTAAGGAAATAACAAAGCAATCAGCGGTTAAACTGAACTTTACATGGAGGGGGCAGTTTGGAAAATACCTACCACAGGCATTTCTCAAGTCTAAAATGGCAGGTTTTTGCTGCTACTCCTTTGACCATTCCTGAAAATTCAGAGTTCAAGATCAGTCCTAAAATAAAAACGTTAAACTACCAGCAATCTCTGACATCATTAGACAAGAAACCAGAGTAACGCCACAGCCCACAATTGTACAGCATGCAGGAAGTGTGCTAATAACCCTCTGCCTGGACCTCGTTAGCGAGGGCTTGGGGTCTTCCCCTTCAGAAAACAGAAGTTTCTGGGATACCCACTTAGCTTCATTAGCTGGAAAAGGGAAGCTCTTTGAAAAGAGAGATTCCTCTTAAAATGTCATTTCCCCACTAATTTACCAAAACAAAAAGGCTCTTGGCTACTTTGCCTGATGTTGGATAGGGAATTAAACAATTACATTTTAAAGAAAAATTATATAAGGGAAAAATCTGCATTTACCCGTGTCGTTGCCATTTCTGATGTTCTCAATCCTCTGTGTAGATGCACAGGTCTCTCTGGCCTCATTTTCCATCTTCCTCTAACATTTCTTATATATGGATGTGCTGGTGATGAACTAGTTAACAATTTCTACACCTTGAAAACATCTTTATTTTGCTTTCGTTTTTTAATTAGTTAATTTATTCTTTATTATGGAAAAATACAACTAACATAAAAATCATTTTAACCATTTCTAAGTGCATAATTCTATGATATTAAGTGCAGTGACAATGCTGTGTCACCTTCACTATTATCTATTTCCAGAATATTATTGCGTCCAGTTTTTGAAAGATATTTTTGGTAGGGTCAAAATTCTAGGCTGACAGTTTTTTCCTTTCAGCACTTTAAAGACGTTGCTCCAGGGTCTCCTTGCTTGCACTGTTTCTGATGAGAAATCTGCCATCATCCTTATTGTTGTCCTCTGTATATGACTATTTTCCTCTGGCTGCTTTTAAGATTTTTAAAACATTACTACTGGTTGTGAGCCATTTCATTATGAGATGCCTTGGTAGAACTTTCTTCTGTTTCTTGTACTTGGCATTTGTAGAAACTAGTGGATATGTGGATTTATGGTTTTCCTCAAGTTTGGAAACATGTTGGCCTTTATTTCTTCAAATGTTTTCTTGTCCCTTAGTCTCATCTCTTCTTCTGGGACTCCAGTTAACATATACTAGGCTGCTTGAAGCTGCTGTACAGCTCGCTGATGCCCTGTTCATTTTTTTTTTAATTCTCATTTCTCTCTGTGTATTCATTTTCCATAGTGTCTATTGCTATGTCTTCAAATTCACTGATCGGGAATGGATGTAGCTCAGTGGTTGAGCACCCGCTTCCCATGTATGAGGTCCTGGGTTCAATTCCCAGTACCTCCTTAAAAAAAATCACTGAAATATTTTCTGCAAGGTCAAACCTACCATTAATCCTATCCAGAATATTTTTCATCTCCACATTATGGCTGACATCTAGAGAAGTTCAGTTTGGGTCATTTTATATCTCCCATGTCCCTACTTAACTTTTTGAATATATGGAATCAGTTATGTATCTATTTTTGTCCAGTGACTTAATGAGGGGAAGTTTAATATAAAGAATAACTAAACTCTGCTAAAAAAAAAAATTATAAAATATAATAAAAATCTATGTTTTTTTTGGAGAAAGCACCCAAAAGAACAAACTTGGCTGGGGTGGGACCTCATTGGAGAAATCGCAGGTACAGCCCACTGGAGAGCAGAGCTGGTCAGCAGTCACCAGGCCAGCAGGGCACAGTCCTTTGCAGTGTGGGCAAGGAGCGGGCGTTCGGCCACTGGAAACTGGGCACGTGGGCTCGCAGAGGGAGCGGGGGCCTGGTGGTGACCCTCTGGGGCGCAAGTGGATACAGGTGAGCCACAGGTGAGCCACAGATAAGCAGTGGGGACTGGGCGGCTGGTATGGGCAGGAGGCCTGGGAGGTGGATGTCTGTGTCAAGAGGCCCCAGGAAGGCTCTCCCCAGGCCGGGCCGAGGCTACAACCTTGCTGAAGTCCATGCATTCCGGGCGCATGGCTGCGGCCGAGCGCCCACTGCACTGATCCACCACGCAGCTGCAAGAAACAGCAGGAGAGCCCCTTCCTCAGCGACGTCGCTCCAGAGCCCTCTACTGGGGAAGCTTAGCATTGTGCTCACTGGGATGAGAAATGCTTCAAGGAATCCTCTCCATTATCATAGAGTATGTAGCAGAGGGTGTATTTGGAGCCCAGAGGCAGTAAATTAATAACTGGCCCAAGCTATAATGACCGTTTTCATATTCTTTTCTGCTACAACTAACATCTGTGTTAATTCTTGGTCAGTTTCAATTGATTGATTTTTGTCCTCACGATGGGTCAGACTTTCTTGCTTCTTTGCAAGCCTGATAATTTTTGTTTGGATGCCGAACATTGTGAATTTTACCTTATGGAGTGCTGCATATCTTTGCATTCCTATAAATATCCTTGGACTTTGTTCTGAGATTCAGTTAAATTACTTGGCAACAGCCTGATTCTTTTAGGTCTTGCTTTTAAGATTTATTAGGTGGGACCAGAGCTCAGTCTAGAGCTCATAATTTCCTACAACTGAGGCAACCTCGTTGGTGTACTCGATCCAATGCCGCACGAATCATAATGTTTTCCAGATTGGGGGGGGCAGGTGCCTTTGCCGGGGCCGCGTGCGCTCCGGGCTTCTGCCTCTGGTGCTTTGGCCGTTTCTCTCCCCAGCCTTAGGTAGTTTCCTTATATGCACGTGCTGATAATACTCTGTAGCTCTCCAGAGCACTCTCCTCTGCAGTCCTCTGTCCTGTAAGTTCTAGCCATGCTGGTCTCCCTGGCCCTTCAGCTCCATCTCCTCACCTCAAGCTGTCTGCCAGGCTCTGCCTCAGTTTCCTTTGCTGCAGCCTGGAAACTCTCTCAAGCTTGAGCAATTGTAGCATTCACCTCATCTGTTTCCCATCGCCCAGAAATCATTGTCCTTCATCGCTTGCTGTGCAGGGTCTTTAAAACTGTTGTTTCATGTATTTTGTCTGGTTTTGGGGGGGTGGTTTCAGGCAGCAGGGTAAATCTGGTCCCTGTTAGTGCATCTTGACCAGAGGCAGAAATCCATTAAGATGCCTGGTAAGCATCCACATGGAAATATTGAGAAGAGAGTTAGATATTCGGAGGTCAAGGAAGAGGTCAGGTCTGGAGTCCTCAACGTGTAGATGATGATGGGCCCACCGTGAAGTGAGAATGGATAGAGAAGGCCCAAGGACTAAGCCCTGGTCATGTCAAGTTTAGAAGTTAGTGAGAGGAGGAGGAGCCAGTGAGAGCAGGAGAAGAACAAGAGAGCACAGTGCAGTGAAAGCCAAATGAGAACAGCGCTTTCAGAAAGAGGTGTGAAAATGCATGAAACGTTTCTGATCAGATGACAGGAGAAGTGACCACTGGACTTGGCAACAAGGAAGGCATGGTGGGCATTACAGCATGACTGTGGTGGCCTTAACAGACAAGGGGAGGAAAGGAATTGGAGAACCCAAGGATAGACCACCCTTTCAAGGTGCTACAAAGGCTCACGGAGAAATGGAGGGAGACATGCGGGTGGGTTAATGGAGGGTTTTTGTAAGGGTGGGAGATATGGCAGAATATTTGTAGGCTAATGGGAATCGTCTCATTAGAGAGGAACATATTGACGATGCCAGAGAGAGATGGACGGTAATTGCTTAAGGGATGTCCTCGAGGAGAGGGTTTGGCTTTAGGTGGGAGCATGGGCAGGAGGGAAGGCAGAGCACAGGGCACAGGTAGGTGTGTGGATGCATGTGGAAGTTCTCTTCTATTTACCAGCGACCTTGGAAGCGGAGAGTGAGGGTGGGGAGGGGGGTAGACTGAGGTTGAGACAATCTCCCAGGAGGCTGGAAGAATGAACGGGTAAGGTTGCCAGGCAGCCTGACCGAGGTGAGGGGTGGTGAATTTAAGATGACACTTGCCAGCATGCATGTGTGTTTTTCTCCAGCCACATGTGGTTGTTCGGGGACAGGTAGGGAGCAGGTGCATTTCACTAAGGGTGGGGTTTGTAAACTGAGCACAAAGAACAGAGATGAGGACACACATGTGGGAGGGATTATAACGATGGGTCTACCCCCTAAAGGTGAACCGAGGCTCCAAGGGCCACACAGATGCTCTGGTTCCTTGCAATCTCAGGTTTCTCTAAGGGAATCTTCCCTTTCTTACTGAAAAATATGAGAGGAATCAAATGGATGACAGCCAAGGACCGGGTGGTCCTGTAGAGCCCAAAGCTGGGAATGGGGGTGGGACTGGGGGTCTGCCGTCTGCCTGCAGCGCCTTTGCCCCGGGGCCACAGGACCGAGGGTTTTAGGCAGCCACGGAAGACAGCAGGAAAGCTGTGTAAGGATGGGGCTCAATTTAAGCCACGTTAAAACTGAAATTTGTTTGGGAAATTGAGGGCCAAATCTGGTTTTCATTTAGCATTATGTTCGTCAAAGAAAAGGTAAAAGGTGGGAGAACGTCATTGTACAACCGAATGCAAATCGGCCGTCATTAATCCATGAAAATTGAAAACATTCCTCCGTTTGGTTTTTCACTCATTAATGACGGGCCATGGGTAGCGGAAAGTTCCTGGGGCTGAATTTTGGGGAGATGAGTGTTGAGTCGTTAATGCGGGCACCGCGGAGTGTAGCAGCCCTGGAGTGTACAGTGGGCATAGGGTCCAGGTGAATGATTTGTGCTCACAACTCAAAGGTACTGGTTTCCGACAGGGAAGCTCCAGGCTTCTGCTCCAGGCAGACCTCAGCCCCAGCCCTGCTTTGCCTTCACTTGGCAAGGGTCTTCACCTCTGCCAGCCACAGCTTTTTCACCTCTAAATGAGGCGTTATAGTAGTACGTACCTAGAGGACTATTGGGAGAAGCAGATGGGGTGATGTGTGTGAAACATCATAAATGCTCAATAAATGGAAGGTATCGTCATCACAAAGTATACGAATTAACAACGATACAAGCCAAGTGACGGCTTTTCTGAAATTCAGCCCCTTCTATGTTGACCCTTAGCTGGGCTGTGCCAAAGACGTCTGGGAATTCATTTAACAGTTTAGGGTATATACATAACATGTTGTTGTGACACTGCAACTGAGATGTAGGGGGTGGGTGGACTGCCCCCACTCATGTGACATCTCCATCTGTGGATCATTGCTCTGGAAGGAGAGAGATTCTTATTTGAGATTCCAAATGACTTTGACACTCTATTTCTGGAGACCCACCAAGCAGTGTGAGAAAATAAACAAACTCCTGCAAACTGTGCATTCTGAACTGCCAGAGTAAAAACAGAGCCAGAAGTTTCAGAGAAAATAATCACAAGCTTTAAGCTTTTATTTGAGGAATAGAAAAGTCAAGGACTAGCAAGAGGATGAAAGAAAGAATGTGGAGTGTAAAGTAAACTCAGCTGTGTGGACATATGGTCCATTGATGGAACTGAGTCAGACCAGTGAGGTTATGCCCTGAAGAAGCCTCCAATCCACGGATGTGATTCAGGATTGGCATGGACAGTTGTGCAGGTGTGCACTGCACAACCCAGGGGCTCCCAATGACATCAGGTATAACTGCACATGGGCAAAAGCCATGGCTAATGTGCAGCCTTTTGGCTTTTCCATGTCAAATCCCTTTCACCTTTCTGGGCCACGCACTGTGAATCTGAGAGCCTGCTAGGGCACAAACCTGGCAAGGCTCTGCTGAGCCTGGAGGCATGGCACCCCAACCCCTCCTCAAGGGCCCTGGCAGTGGCAGCTCCAATATTTTCTTGTAGGAGGGTATAGTGGACAGATCCCTGTGGTGGCTGCTAGGCTTGAGTGTGGGTGGGACATGTGACTTGATTCTAACCAATGGCAAAGGTGATGGGCTGTCACTCCTGTGATTACATTGTAATACACACGTGTGTAAGGCTCCACTTGCAAGCACACACAAGAGCTTCTCCTTGCTGGCTTGACGAATGAGCCGCCATCTTGAAGCAGCCGCCATCTTGAGCCTAGAGTCGCAGGCAGACCCTAGGACCTGAGGGCAGCCTCCAGCCAACAGCCAGAAACAAGCGAGGACCCTCAGCTGAAAGGAGCTAGATTCTCTCAACACCCAAGCAGCTCCTTCCCTGTGGGGCCTACCGAGGAGAACATAGCACAGCCAACACCCGGATTGCGAGTGTGTGACGCCCAGAGGACCCAGCCTGACTGCGCCTGGACTCCAGACCAGATAAGAGATGGGTGTGGGGTATTTGTTGTTGTTGTTGTTGTTTGCTTTTTAAAAAATTTATTGAAGTATATCACTCATAAGTAAACATACATAAACAATAAGTGTATAGAAATAGTTGTGACCTTACAAAACAAACATACATGATATCATACAGGGCTCTCATACCTCACCCTACCACCAATACCTCACATTGTTGTGAAACATTTTTAATGATTAAAGAGCAACCTTAAAATATTGCTACTAACCAAAGTATTTTCCCCCAGCCCACAGTATTATTATTTTTTATATCATTTATACATGAACATACACAAACAATAAGTGTATGGTAAAAGTTGTGAACTTACAAAGCAAACATTCATGACATCATACAGGGGTCCCAGAATCAACCCTCCACCAACACCTTGCATTGTCGTGAGACATTTGTTACAAATTATTAAAGAATATTGTCAAAATCTTACTACTAACTATAGGCCTTATCTTACATTTGTGTGTTTTTCCCCCAACCCACCTTATTATTATTTTTAAATATATTTTTATGACAGAAGTTGTAAACTTACAAAACAATCATGCGCACGTGCAGAATTTCCCAACAACAACTGTCTATCAACACAGAACACTGTGGTGGGACATTTGTTACAGATTATGAGATAATATCATCCAATTATTACCAGGTCCACAGCGTACATTTGGCACACATTTTCCATTATCAACACAGTACATCTTTGGCATTAATGCAGGAATATTACAGTGTTGCTGTTAGCCACAATCCATAGGTCACTCCAGTTGTAGTTTTCCCATGCTTCTCCACATTCCCACCACCCTGCAATACTGATGTACATCTGCTCTAGCTCACAAAGGACACTCTTGCATCTGTACCATCAGCCACTATTCTCATCCACCTCTGGGTTTACTGTGTTATTCAGTCCCTAGATTATTTTCTAGCTTTCCGTCAATTGGCATTTACATCCCTAGACTTCCATTTTCAGCCACATTCCCATTTATAAACTAGCTGTTACTCACTATAATGTGTTACCATCAACTCTGTACATATCCACACTTTTGCAGTAAAGCTAATTAACACTTCTACATACTTTAAACATCAGTAGTCCATCTCAGTCCTCCTCTTATCTCCTTTAAGAATCCACCATGTACCACCAGGTTTTGAAGACATTTTTCTACATTTTCTTCTAGAAGTTTTATGGTTCTTGATTTTATATCTAGGTTTTTGATCCATTTTGAGTTAATTTTTGTATAAGGTGTGAAATAGGGATCCTCTTTCCTTCTTTTGGCTATAAATATCGCGTTCTCCCAGCACTATTTGTTGAATGGACTGTTCTGCCTCAGCTGGGTGGGTTTGACAGGCTTGTCAAAAATCACTTGACCATAGATGTGAGGGTCTGTTTCTGAACCATCAATTCAGTTCCATTGGTCTATGTGTCTGTCTTTATGCCAGTACCATGCTGTTTTTACCACTGTAGCTAGGTAATATGATTTAAAGTCTGGAAATGAGAGTCCTCCAACTTTCATTGTTAGGATGTTTATGGCTATTCAGGACCCACAATTCGATGATTATATTTTCCATTTATTTAAAAAAATTCTGGTGGAATTTTTTTCGGGA
>JAQZBX010111769.1:0-10255 GCA_029593785.1 Cabassous unicinctus
AAAAAAAAATAAAATAAAGTTATTAGTAATATTTTGATGATGCTCTTTCATAATTTGTAACAAATATTTCACAAGAATTCAAGATATAGATGGTAGGGTGATTTATGGGAGCTCTGTATGATATTATGCATATTATGCATTTTTGTTTTATAAGCTATACAACTTTTACTATACACTTATTGTTTATGTATGTTCATATATGTATAATATTCCTCAAATCATTTAAAATGAAAAAAATTCATTAAAGCTAAAAATTTTCATCACATTAAAAGTGAAGGGAACATTTTTAATTTTATAGAATACATCTCCCAAAACCCAAACAAACAAAAAACAAGCATATCATTTCTTAAGCCTGAGTATATTACTACAGCAACCATGTTCAAAGATATAATCACTACATACTTGAGGAAAAATGAATGACTACATGAAGACACTAAAGAGCAACTATCAAATAAAGAGATTATTGAGGGAGTTGATGCTTGGAGGAATGGGATGTCAATGAGTTTCCCAGTATTACATCTTGCAGTAAGATGGAAATATTGAACCTACATCATGTGGAGAAAGTTCCCATCAAAATATTACATACAGTATAAGGCTTAAAATATATGTAAGACCGGCCTGTTGATAAGATTATTTGAAATATTTGCAAACATATATATTGATAATAAATTTGAAACAGTACAGATATATAGTGTAGACATGAAACAAAACTGATTTGGCTGTATGGCTGTGTACCTGTCACACAGGATACATCTGAAGACATTGATGTGTGGCCCCACACAAAGGATTTTTTGCATCATGATAGACAAACAATGCAAAATTTATATACACCTATCATTATAGCTTCCAGATATATAATCCCTAACATTATATATCACAAAAGAGAAATTAAAATATCCAAAATTATACTAGATAGATGTGTAAAAACAATTCAGCCAGTATAATAATAATGAGACAACCATAAGGAAAGGTATAAAAGTTTTGAACAGAATAGCTGACTAACTCTTAATGGTATAGAACGTGCATTCAAGTGTATGTTGAGTAGTTTGAAATTATAAAGTGTGCATTGTTTAAGCACACTAAATAAAACTGGAAATCCATAACAGAAAGGTACATAGCACCTCTAAGAAGCATGTTGAGGCTTTCTACTTTCCTAACATGATCAGAATTATGCAGTCATACCATGACAGTAAACACTGAACAATGGGTATTGTAGTGCTTCCTAATAGGTACCTTGTTCCAGGTAGTCTAAGTGGTTACATGTTCCATTTAGTCCTCCTCTCAAGTGGCACATGAGGATGGACACAATTGTTAATGTGCTAACACATGGAGAAACAGAGTCAACAGAGGTAAAGCAATGCTCTGATGATCATCCAGCTCACAGGCCACTGTGCTGGGCTTTGGCACCAGGATCTTTTACATTTTGGAAAATTTCAGAGGGATTATTTTGTCATTTATCCATTAGCAACACCACAAATTTGATCTGACTATTGAACATGATCACATTCCTGAGAGGTAAACCCTGAGTATGAGTAGGAAATCTTTGTATCCTGGGATTGGGCTGAGGCCAGGCTCTGGGTCTCCTTATCTGCTCCTTGATCTCTAGGATCTACAGGTATTTCACATTAACAGCCCTCAGATTTATTAGGGGAACTGTGATTTTCTTTCTAAGAGATTACCCACTTAATCATCACCAATTCTGCCCATAAATTCTAATACACTAATATATCTCAATGTATAAAATTTCTGTTGAAAGATTTTAGTTGGGTTCTGTTCCCTAACCATCTAGAGCCAATTATGTCATTGAAATTACCTGTGGGCACTGACTACTATTAGTATCCAAGCCTGTGTTCCCAGGATTTTTCACTGATGCTATTGGAAACAACCACTTAGAAATAAACATAACACAAAATCTCTTGTTATTCATCTCTACTGAGTATGCCCACTCATCTTTGCCTGCAGGTGAAACATCAGTGGACCCTTACCTGAAATCCTAACTTGACTATCCAATGTAAGGAAAAACAATGTTAACTTCTGATGGTGTGTTGTTATTCACTCTTTTTTCTCTCTTCTTTTCCTTTCCTCCAAGAATCACCTCATTTCTTTCTTCCTTTGCTCACTTTATTTTTTTGAGAGAAACTTTCAATAGGACTTTTATTAAAAACATAAATATAGAAGTTTCTCAAATAATGCAACTTCTTTTTTGTTCAATGCAGTAAATAACTTCAGTTCAAACAGTTTTAACAGAATTGATAGCTGTACATGGAAGCAAAGAGTGCGCTAATTGCAGTAGCCAAAGGAGCAGGACCAAGAGCAGCTCTTTACCCTGGTCAGAGTCTTAAGATTCTGCATGTTAATTTAAATGTACACTTAAACATATCTCTTAGATGGGATGTGTTTTCCCTAAAATATGTAAATAATATAGTTTATTAATTAATAATTTCAATAATTATTGGCCTAGTATTTTCTCTTTACCAAGCACTCTGCTGTATTGACATGGTACATAGAGAATACAAGAATCCCTGTCATGAAAATAAACTGTGTACATGACTACTTATGCTTCAGTTGTAATTTTAGTGCTTTCTCAAAATATATCATGGAAAACATTTAAGCACTAGTTAGTAACTGATTTCCACAGCTTTTAGACTGAATTAAATGTCTGCATTGCATTCACTCTAAAATATCTTGAAAGATAGATTTAATTATGAATAAATTGAAGATTACATGGCTGTCTCAATCAATATATAAACTAAAGTATTAATGACCAAAATATATCTTCTAATTCTTCAAGACTTGGCATAAAAGGCAAAAATCATTTGCTTTTACAAACTGACGGAAGGAAACACCTGTTCAATGATATGGTTTTCTCAAGAGAACCTTGCGGGTTATCCTCCTGCAACCTCTATGCTGTTTAACAATAGTATCAGTTGTACAATCTTTATCTGTACAGAACACTTTATGTTAAGTAATGCTTCTTTTAACAGAAAATCATGTTAGCAAATGTTGTTTGCTCACATTTCCTTAGTTCTTTTTTGCTTTAAAAAATAATTATTATTATATGAATTTAGATGGAAGAAATGTAAATGCTAAAGGATTCACATGCTTAATCACATTTTAATGTTTAGTACTCATTGATTTACTTTTCTTCAGTAATTAACATTATGACAATCTATTTTTTTCACAAATATTAAATTCATGATGTAGACCTTTTTATACATTTTATATGAAAGGAAAAAGAATGTGAAATATATTTGTGAAGTTCTCAATAGATACATAGCAAAAAAATGTCAGAGTCAGGATGTAAAACATATCTTCTGAAATTTGCACAGATTTAACTCTGCTCTGCAGAAAAATCAGTAATTCAAGCTGGAAACCTACAATTGTTTGGTGATTGTGAGATAATAAAAGTTGTTCACTCCATGTTCCAATTGTGAAATCTTGATGCATTATGAAGAAATATATATTTGAAACATTTTGAAGAATCCTGAAATACAGTATAATAACAAGAAAAAACTTTTTTTCTTCTTGAGATCAGTAGGTCAATCTGAAAGTGACATAGGTCCTGTCTTCCTACACTTAGCAGAGGTTATCTATGTTATAAGTAGTTATATTTGTCATGAGAAAAAGGAAACAATGAAACAAATATATGACATGCATTAACATTGAGAATTAAAGAGTGAAAGTGCAAGCAAATCTAAAAATGTGCATTCAGTGGATATAAGTTTAAAAGGAAACCAGGCAGTTTAACTAACTTCAGAAGAAAACATTTTCACACTATGATTAATAAGGGTTTAGTGAAGGCCAATCATGAAAGGGAACATTATGAAGGAATTTGGTATGAATACAACATCCTTTAATGACCCACATATTATGCAATATTTTTCTATCTCAGCTTATTCAAGTTCTGAAACATGTCCAGATTTTATGGGAAAACATTTTAATGTTTAATATAAAACCAAAGAATCAAAACATTTAATGTAGTTAATTGTATATGTTAATAAAAGAATACATTTTCCCCACAGGTAATGTCTACATATGAAGAGTTGCAAATGACTTTTTTTTTTTTAACAGAGAAATCTAAGCATCTATTTAAATTCAAGGAGTACATGGAGAAGCAAGAGACACCCATTCTGTCATTTAGGGGGAAATATTTACATCAGTGAAAAAGGAGAGTGAAGACTGGAGTGGTGAATTGGCCTTAGAAATACATGATTGCATTTACCCCAAGAAAACAGACAAGGGAGGCAGATGAGTGAAAGTATATAAGATTTTTTAAATATTGAAATTCTAAATGTATTAGGACAAAATCTCTTAGAATATTTTAAATGGGTAAAGACAATGCACACTGATATTGAGTAGAGACTGGGGCAATACACAAATTTTACTCTTCTAGATGGGTTGAAACTCAGACCATAATAAATAATTCTGATATGAAGTAATAACATACTCTCAAAAATATTAAAATATGAAGCAATATAGAAAATACTTTTAAACAGTTCTTATGGAACACTTAATGATGTATATGTAGGAAATCAGTGGAGAGACATTTCAGCTCTGGGTCATTGTGATTTACTAGTGGCTCCAAAATTGGGGTCTCATGGATCCTACAGTATTCATAATGTTTGAATGTTGCTGTATTGGTCAATACTGAGCCTGAATGAGAATTTTGGATTCACATG
Source organism: Cabassous unicinctus (assembly GCA_029593785.1). Lineage (NCBI taxonomy): Eukaryota > Metazoa > Chordata > Mammalia > Cingulata > Chlamyphoridae > Cabassous > Cabassous unicinctus. The sequence continues at coordinate 4,680 of JAQZBX010111769.1, forward strand.
GTGGCAAACATTGAATCTCAGTTAGATCAGGAGTTGTGCCAGAGAAAATGCTCCTTATGGCAATGCACTATCTGAGCAGACAAATCTGACAGAATGTCCACCATCCCAAAGACATTTGCATGGCTTACTAAGTGTCCTTGACCTTCAGTAACCTAATCTTTTTAATGCATATTTTGCTTCCCAGTTTTCAGAGTTGTAATGAGAATTGAAGTACAAATGTGACCATCTGTCAGCCCCTCCACTACCCTGTGATCATGAACCCTCAGGTCTGTATCCAGATGTATCTGGCCTCCATACTCAGTGGACTGGCCTGCTCTGGAATCCACACTGGCCATACTTTCCAGTTTCACTTCTGTCAGTCCAATGTGGTCCATCAGTTCTTCTGTGATATCCCCTTTCTACTGAATCTCTCCTGCTCTGACACCTTCAGCAATGAAATTTTAAGTTTTATCTGTCTGTAGTGATTATTGGTAGATGATTTGCCTTCATCACCAAATCTTATATTCACATATTTTCTACTGTGCTCGTGTTTCCAACCAGGAAAGAGCAAGGAAAGGCCTTTTCCACATGTGTCCCTCACATCCTCATTGTGACTATCTTTGTCAGCTCAGTTGCTGTTGTGTATGTGAACCTAACCTCCATCTCACCCACAACTCAGGACATGGGGACCTCTGTGTTCTATTTTATCATCCCACCTTTCCTGAATCCTATTATCTATAGTCTTAGCAACAAGCAGATAAAGGAGGCTGTAAGGAGGGTAATTAGGAGAATGATTTATCCAGGAAAAAGATTGGATAATTGTTTGAAGCCATTCTCATTTTGATGACACAACTTAAAATATGATTCAAAATTAAATTTCCTTCTCATTTCCAATTTCAGTGACCTGAATTGACTGAAAGCTGAAGACAAAAGAAAAATCTGAGAAAGCTGTGGTTAGTGAGAGAGATAAAGGATAATGTTCATATTTTAAAGTGGCAGTATAAATTTTAAATAATTATTTTTACTCAGTGCAAATATTAGTATTTATAAAATGAAAATCACAGCAATGTTCAGAAATTTTAGGATTGAGATTATAAATTACAGGCATAAAAATCTCTATTCCAAGGAGAAAAAGTGTTTTTTTTTCTCTAGTTGCACATATATTGCTTCCAATGCAACATTTCAAAGTATTTTGAAAATAAAATAATGAAATTATGTACTTAAGTAGACATTTTTATTGGTGTCTTATATGTTGTGGACTATATTTCTATAATATACATTTGGATTCATCACAGTACTCTCCGGTGGAAGGAAAATGGGTTGCCACCATGGATATTTTCCCTAGTACATGCAGTCTTGCAGAAAAAGCCAAAACAATATTACAGTTCTAATTTCTAGGTATGTAAACTCGTAAATAATTGTCACTAAAACCAATAATCTGACTTCTGTTAATTCTAAGATTGCTATTATAACAAGGTACTGATGTGATAGTTAAATGATCAAATTTATTGCTTGGAAAACTATTACTCTTCCTGAAAATGATCTTTTTAGTACAAAGGATTTTCAGTAAAATAATACTATGTTCCCACCTATATGACTGTGCATTTATACATTATTATGTTTATATTGTAGAAAAGCATTGTTTAGTAAGCAATGTGTAAATAGTAATGTTATTTTAAAAAATGTCTGCACAGTACATTTAAACAGAATTTCTTAAATTTTATTCTTCACACATTAATCAATACCATATTGTATAAGATTCATTTTGGAAACCTATTCCCTGATTGAAATAGTCATTTTTAACATTATACTTTATCAAGTTCATTTTGAAATGTTGATTCAAATAAATTCCATAGCAAATTTATGGGCATAAAAATATAATATCAAAATAAAGAAAGCAAAATTAAAAGAAGTAAATGGAGTAATGGGAAAACATTATCATAATTAAACATTTTTAAGACAAAACTCTGTGTCCTGATTTGTCATTTGTGGACCCCAGAAAATTATGTTCTTTAATACAATCCTCTGCCTATAGTAGGGGACTTTTGTTTAGATTCAGTTAAGGGAACCTTAATTAGATCAGTTTTGTTTAGATCACTTTAGGGCCTTTGATTGAACTACCTCAGTGAGTCATGACCCAAGTTAGGTCTCTGCCCTCTTGCTGTGGTCTTATATCAGCAAAGAAAGAAGAAACACACTGAGAATGGGAGCCACTGTTTTGACTCTGCCAATTGAGAGAGAGGACTCCTGTGATTGGCTGCCATCTTGCCATGCCATGTGGCAGGAAACAAGGATCCAGCAGCTGCCCTTTCTTGAGACAACATCTCTGTTGATGCCTTGACTTGGACATTTTCATAGCCTTGGAACCATGATATTTTATCGGAGATAAGTTTCCTTTATAAAAACCAATCAATTCCTGGTATTGCATCAGCAGCTTCAGCAAAACAAAACACTCTGTGATGCTTAATTTTGTGTGGCAACTAGGTTAGATTATGGTGTCCATTTCTTTGGTAAGCAAACATGAGCCTGATTATTACTGGGGCAATATTTCCAGGATTTAAATCATTAGTAAGTTGATTGCATCTATTGCTGGCAATATCCACAATCAACTTAGGAGATTTCTTCAACAATGAAGGGAGTCTCATCCAATATGCCAAAGGACTTAAAAGGAGAACAGATGATCATAGCAGTCGGAAGGAATAATTTCCATCTCTTTTTCAGCCAGCCAGCTTCTCTTGGGAATTTTATGAAAAAACTTCATAGGAGTTACCAGCTTTTTACCTGCCCTTTGGAATTGGAGCTAGCTCATCCCCATGTGATACTAATTTCTATAATAAATGTCAAAATACTTATATTACATGCCACTTTCATTTTACTGGAGAACTCTTACTAATATAAGGTCTATCAACTGAAAAAATACCAGATAAAAATAAGGACAGACTTCAGTAATGGAGTTTTTCAAGTAGACCTTACTGACATTTGTAGAACTCTATACCACTATGCTGCCTATTTTACCTTCCTCAAATGCAAATTTGACTTGCTAAATAGACCATATACTGAGTCATAATGAAAATTTGTATGAAGTTCAAAAAATAAAAACCATTAAAAAATGTCATCTTTGTCCTCAGGTGTCAATGAAGAGAGGGTAGGTATTTTAAAAATCTCCCATTCTAGCTGTTCATATGTGTATTTTTCTGGCAGTTTTACCAGTTTCACATCATTTGTTTGTAATTCTATTATTGGATGCATGTTGATTTGGGATTTATTTATGACCTTGATATCATTTTGGAATGACTTTCATTATCCCTGTTAATATTTTGTTCTGAAATCTACATTATCTGATACTAATTTAACAATTTAACAATTCTAATTTTCTTTTAACTAGTGTTAGCCTTATATAACTTTATTTCGTTTCATCTTTTTAAAATTTAAAATGCAGGTGTGGTAATGGAAAGTTGATTCAAAATATATGCATCGTCTCTGGGGTGATAAAAAAAGTTTTAGTAATGAATGGTGTTGACTGTAACACATCATTGTGAATGTTTATAATGCTACAGATTTGCATACTTTGGAATGGTTGAGATGGTAAATTTTTATTTTGTGGATATGTTACCAAATTTTAAAGAGAGAGAGAGATGAGACAATGAAAATTAAATAGATCCTAGACTGGACTTAAGATAATGCTCAAATATTATTTGTAAAACTGAAAGAAAAAAAAAAAGGAGTGCAAACTGTAAACATTATATCAATGTTAAGTGTTTAAACTTTAGAAATGTTCTCATTGTGGTTACATAAGTGAATATCCTCGTTCTTAAGAAATATACATGGAAGAAGTGGTAGCTTGGATTATTTTCTACCATCCAAAAATGAATATATTCTTAATTTAAAACCATACCTCTGAGTTTTAAACCATTGTAAATAAGACCTATTGACAATGTTATTTTTAAGTAAGTTGTGGCCCAAATAAAAATGGGTCTTAATCCTATAACCGACAGCTTTGTGAAGTGAAATGCTCGAAGTGGAGGTGAAGCTGGAAATCAATGGAACGCAAAAGAGAAAGGAAATGACGTTGTCATGTACATTGCCATTTGAAAGAAAAGCTATAATAAGAACCCAAGGATCATGTGCAGCCAACCCACAATGCCATACTCTTCTAGAAGAATGCATTACCTTTCTCATGCCTTGATTTTTTTGCTTCTCCTGGCTCCAAAACCAAAGGCCAATAATTTTGAATTGTTTGAGCCAACCTACTGTATGATATTTGTTTTCGCAGCTGGGAAAATATGAAAGAGGTATTTAATGGTAAATATACATGATATACTCCACCTAGTCACAAGAGTCTAGAAATAAATAGACAAAAAGACAGATATACATATGTACAGATATATAGATACAGGAAAATGAGTGATAGATAGATAGATGATAGATAACTAGATAGATAACTATATAAAGATTGAATGCTATGACAAATGAAACAAAATGTTAAAAATGTTAAATTTGGGTATCTGGGTGGTAGGTATATAGGAGTTGCAGGTACTTTGGGGATCTGAACTTATGTTAATACATATGTTTATAATTTTAATGGTTATGTCTTATGGTTGAATTGACCCCTTTATCATTATATAATGACCTTCTTTGTACCATGTAAAAGTTTTGACTTATTTTATCTGGTACCAGTAGAGGTAACATAGCTCTTTTTTTATTATTTTCATGGCTTATATTTTCCATCTTTTCACTTTCAACCTACCTGTATCTTTGAAGTTAAGGTGGGTCTCTTGTAAACAGAATATACTTAGGTTATGGTTTTCCAACCTACCAATCTTTGCCTTTTAAGTAGAAATATTAATTCTTTTATATTAAATATTTTAAGTAACTAGTTCTAAGTAAGACTTTTTCTACCATTTTGCTGTTTGGTATGTGTAAGTCTTTTTTTGGTCCTCATTTCTTCCACTGATGCCATTTTTCATATTCATTTGATTTTGTCAATTGCACCATTTTGAGTCTCTTCTCATTTCTTTCTGTAAATATTTTTGATATGTTTTGCTTTGAATTTGATTTGATATCAATTTAATTTCAGTTGCAGACAAATACACCATTCCTATAGAACTTTGTACTCCCACATTTTTATGTATTTGTTGCAAATTCTGTCTTTATATATTGTATGCCTAAGTCATAGATTTATCAGTATTTTTTGCATTTACTTTTTAGAACTGGTGAAAAGTAAAAACAGAGTTATTTACAAATATATACAAAATAATAGTGCTGACAATTATAATTAGTTATATGGTTTCCATTACCCAAGGTCTTCATTTCTTTAAGCTTCTTAGATCCACTGTCTAGTGTCCTTTCCTTTCAGTTTCAAGAACTCCTTTAGCATTGCTTGTAGAGTAAATCTCCTTGTGATGAACTACCTCAGCTTATGTTTATCTGGAAAAGACAATTTTTATTAATTTTATTAAAACATAATTAACCATGCCATTCATTTAAAGTGTATAAAAATTGACAGCATTTGGTATAATCTCAGAGTTGTGCATTCAGCACTATAATCAATATTAGAGCATTTTCATTACTCCAAAAAGAAGAAAAATTAACAACAA
>JAQZBX010111770.1:0-10260 GCA_029593785.1 Cabassous unicinctus
ATTACTATTTGCATGGAGCATCTTTTTTTCAAACTTTCACTTTTAACCAGGTTTTCCTTATGTCTGAGGTGGTTCTCTTGTAGACAACATATAGAAGGCTCAGATTTGTTTATCCTTTCTATTAATCTATGTCTTTTGATTGGGGAGTTAAAGCCATAAACATTCAATGTTATTCTTGTAAAGGCATTACTTACTTCATTCATTTTGTCCTTCGACTCCCTCTTGTCATATCATTCTATTTCTGTCTTCTTATCCTTTAGTTTACCTTTCCTAATAATCTTCATTTCTACACTCTTCTCCAAATTTCTTGCCCTTGTTTTTTACTTTCAGGCTGTAGCTCTCCTTTTAGTATTTCTGGTCTTTTGGTAACATATTCTATCAGTTTTTGTTTGTCTATGAAGACTTTGAACTTACCCTCTTTTTTGAAGGACAGCTTTGCCAGATACAGAATTCTTGGCTGGCAGTTTTTCTCTTTCAGTACCTAAATAAATCATACCACTTTCTTCTCTCCTCCATGGTTTCTGATGAGAGGTTGGCACTTAATCTTATCGAGTTTCCCTTGTTTTTTGATGTTTGTTTTTCTCTTGCTACTTGCAGAATCCTCTCTTTATCCCTGATATTTGTCATTCTGAATAGGTGTCTTGGAATAAGTCTATTCAGATTTATTCTGTTTGGGGTGCATTGTCCTTCTTGTATATTGAAATTAATGTTTTTCATGAGGGTTGGGAAGTTTTCAGCTATTATTTCTCTCAAATATTCTTTCTGCCCCTTTTCCATTCTCTTCTCTTTCTGGGACACCAATAATGCGAATGTTTGTGTGTTTCATGTTGTCATTCAATTTCTTGAGACTCTGTTCCATTTTTTCCATTCTTTTCTCTTTCTGTTCTTCTGCCTTTTCCACTTCAGATGTTCTGTCTTTAAAATCACTAATTCTGTCTTCAAGTGATTCAAATCTGCTCTTATGTGCCTCCAATCTATTTTTAATCTCACCCATCGTGTCTTTCATTCCCATAAGATCTGTTATTTTCTTCGCAGGCTTTCAAATTGTACTTTATGCTTACCCAGTGTTTTCTTAATATCCTTTATTTCTTTAGTCATATTTTCTTTAAATTATTTGTATTGATTTAGGAGAGTTGTGTGTTTTTCACTGATTAATTATCTTAAATCTTGAATCTCTTCAGGATATTTTGCTTGTTCCTTTGGCTGGGGCATCTCTTCCTGTTTCCTAGTATGGCTTGTAATTTTTTGCTGATGTCTAGGCCTTTGAATAGTTGGTGAATTTATTCTGATGGCCTATTTCTCTCTCTTGCCTATTGTTTTTTCCCCCACAGTTCTTTGATATTTGGTTTATCTTATTCTAAGTCTTTAAAATTGCCCAGCTTAAGTTATCAATATCAGGCCAGGGACCCACTAATGGGGTGCAGATTTTCTCCCAGCAGATAGGATAAATTTCCAGTCCTGGCAGCAGATGGTGCTCGTTTGCACACCTTTCCATGGAGGTGTTTCAGAGTCGGCTTTCCCATGTTCCTGTGTTGAACCTCCAGAACAGAGATTCAAAGTGGGCTCTGCTGGCCAAATCACTGATGAAAAGCCCCCCCATCTCCCCCTCCCCTTTCCCTTGAAACAGGTAACAGGGAGGCAGATGTCTGTTCCCCTTTCAGGCAGCTGCAGTGAGCCAGGTGTTTTAGCCCAGCTTAATATCTTGGAGGTGGGCAAGGGGAGCCCTTCCTGGCTGCTGTGGGGGGTTTGTAACACACATTTGTTGCTTCAGGTTCTTCATCTCTCTGTCTTTCACCCTCTTGGGAGTTGTGTAGCACTGTCCTGGTCTGCTAACCACCAAAGCAGGTCCCTCAGATAGTTTTTGGCTCTTTTCCATTGTTTTTGTGAGAGCATTGAGCCCCAACTGTTAGTCTGACACCATCTTCCCATAATCCTCCAAAATATACTTTTTATAGTGTTAATAGTATTACAAGGCCCAAAATAAAGTATTGATAAACTCAAAATGAGGAATTGGTAACCACATTAAATTTTATTTGCCTAATATCTGTTCTGGGTTAGATTCTAGGTTACCACATTACATTTATTTATTGTTTCTCTTTAGAGTCCTTTTGCCTGTGACAGTTTCTCAGACTTTCCTTCTTTTTAATGCCCAGGACAGTTTTGAGGAGTATCAGTCGGGTATTTTGTAAGATGCCCCTTTATAGGGATTTGTCTGATGCTTTCTCATGATTAGACTTGGGTTATGGGTTTGGGGGAGGAAGACCATAGAGGTAAAATGCCATTTACATTCCATGATAGCAAGTGTACACAGTGTCCACATGATTTATCACTGTTGACTTTGGTCATCTGGCTGAAATAATGTTTGTCAATTTTTTCCACTGGAAAGTTATTCTTTTTTTCCCCCTTTCCTAACTGTATTCTTTGGAACAAAGTCACTATACACAGGCGACACTTATGACTGAGCAGGAAGGGAAGGGAGTTTTCTTTCCTTCCTTGAGGGTAGAGTATCTACATATATTATTTGGAGTTCTTCAGCACTAGATTATTTCTCTCTTCTTTCTTTTTTTCTTTCTTTCTTTCTTTATTTACTTAATCATTTATTTGTTTATATGAGCATGGGCTCATGTGTACTATTTTATTCTTTGATTCTTTGGATTATAATCCAGTACTCCTTGACGTATTTTATTGCTCAAATTATTCCAGCTATGGCCACAGAGAATCCTTTCAGTTGGTCCTTTATCTCTTTTACATATTCCCATCACTGTGGGGTTTGTTGTTGTTTTTTTTTTAAGAGCATTTCAAATTAATTTCTAGCACTACAAGATGCTCTAGATGCATCTTGTATATTTCCTGCCCCAATCTTGGAATTCAATGGAATTCAATTCCATTTCTTCAATGGCCCTGGTTCCTTTTATTGCAGAATGGTATTAGAAAGCAAGATCTGGGCAATAAATGTGCTCATTGCTACTGGGGAGTTGTTTCTTTTAGGCCCTTTCAGCCAACAGAGCAAAAAATATAGGTACATACACTAACCTGTGAAAATACACATATGTATAAATATATCTATATGAAATCACTCATATCTATGTTAAGCTATACATGGATTAATACTGATGACCCCAATTCTAATTCATTACCATGTGGATCATTCTAGGCTCCTCCCCTCACTTATCTGTAAATTCCTACCTCAAAGCTGCAAGAAACCTAGCTTCCCCATCCACTATTCATATAATAAATTGTTTAATTTCAGTATATAAATATAGATATCAGAATTGTTAAACCAAATCCCATGGGAAATTTTATTGACAAGTGTATATTGCTTATGTGCAATTATTTTTTCCCATTAGCCTTAAAGACCCTACACATTTCCAAATGTACTTAGGTCAGCACCTGTCCTCCCCCATCACCATTTCCATATGATTGTTTTCATACATTTTTTTTTTTTTTTTGCACACAGCAGGACGGAGAACCAGAAAAATAATGGAACACTTCATGAATTTGTGTGTCAGCCTTGCACAGGGGCCATGCTAATCTTCTCTGTATTGTTCCAATTTTAGTATATGTGCTGCCGAAGCAAGTACTCATATGTTCTTTAATACAGATTCTCTTGTTACAGTCTGAATTCCTTCCTGGGAACCACCACCCTACTAAATGATTCTTAAACATTTTCTAAAATTAACAAGTTTGTGCTGTAAAATACTATTGGTTTTAACATATTCGTAATGTCATATAGCCACCATTATAGTATCAAACAGAGTAGTTTCATCACCTTAAAAATTCTCCTCTGCATCACCTATTTGACCCTTTCCCCTTCCCCAGAATCCCTGGCAGCTACTGATCTTTTCACTGTCTCTATAGTTTTTCCTTTTCTAGCATATAATTGGAATCACACTTACAGACTGGCTTTTTTCACTTAATAATATGCATTAAAGTTTCATCCATATCTTTTTGTGGCTTGACAGCCCATTCCTTTTTGTTGCTGAATAATATTGCACTGTATCCATCTATCAGTTTGATTATCCATTCATCTATTAAAGGACATTTTGGTTGCTTCCACTTTTGGCAAACATGAATAAAGCTGCTATAAACATTTATTTGCAGGTTTTGGTGTGGACATACATTTGCAAATCATGAGTACAAATAATTTGAATACCTTATATCAGGTCAAGGACAAATAACTAAGAGTGAGATTGCCAAATCATATCATAAAATTATGTTTGGCTATTTTAAGAAACTGTCAAACTGTCTTCCAAAGTAACTAAACCATTTTTTATTCCTACCAAGAATGAATGAGCGTTCCCATTGCTCCACATCTTCATCAGCATTTGATATTGTCAGTTTTTTGGACTTTAGCCATTCTAATTGCTATGTAGTGGTATCTTTAAAAAAATTTTCATGCCCCTAGTGACAATTGATGTTGAACATCTTTTAATATGATTATCTGCCATCTGTATATTTTCTTCAGTAAGTGTCTGTTCAGATATTTTGCCAGGTTTTTAATTGGGTTATTTTATTATTTTTGAATTTTGAGAGTTCTTTGTATTTTTTGGGTACAAGTACTATATCATAGACATGTTTTTTCAAATATTTTTCCCAGTCTGTGACTTGTCTTTTCATATGCTTAACAGTCTTTCACAGTGTAGAAGTTTCAAATTATGATAAAGTTCAATTTATCATTTTGTTCATTCATGGATTGTGATTCTGGTGTTGTATCTAAAATCTCATTGACAAATCCAAGGTCACCTAGATAATTCCTCAACAATTTTTTTTCTAGAAATTTTATAGTTTTTTCCTGCTTCCCCTCCCCCATTGTTTTTTGTGCTTGCTGTCTGCTCTCTGTGTCCATTTGCTGTGTGTTCTTTCTGTCTGTTTGTCTTTTCTTCTCATCTTTCTCTTTTTAGGAGGCACTGGGAACTGATCCCACAACCGCCTGTGTGGGAGAGAGGCACTCAATTGCTTGAGCCACCTCATCTGCTGCATCTCTCACTATCTCTCCTCTGCATCTCCCTTTGTTGCATCATCTTGCTGCATAAGCTCTCCACGGTGCCGGCCGTCAGCTCTCCATGGCATGGCCTGTCAGCTCTCTGCGCCCGGCCAGCTTGCCTTCACCAGGAGGCCCCAGGAATTGAACCAAGGGCCTCCCGTATGGTAGAGGGGAGCCCAATTGCTTGAGCCACATCTGCTTCCCCTTTTATAGTTTTTTGTTTTACATTTAGGAGTATGATATATTTTGAGTTAATTTTGTGAAAGATGCAAGTTCTGTGTCTACATTTATTATTTTTGCATATTGATACCCAATTGTTCCAGCATCATTTGCTGAACAGACTATACTTTCTCAAAGGAGAAAGATCAGTTTATATTTGTATGAGTCTATTTATGGGCTCTTTATTCTGTTTCTTTGATCTATATTTATTCTTTCACCAATATGACACTATCTTGATTATTGTAGCTTTTTACTAAGTCTTGCCATTGTTTAGCTTTTCTTTTTCAGTATGTGTTGGGTATTATAGGTCTTTTGCCTTTCCACATAAACTTTAGAGTCAGCTTGTCAATATTTCCAAAATGGCTTGCTGAGATTTTGATTGGGATTGCACTGAATCTACAGATTAAGTTATGAAGAATTGTCATCTTAAAAATATTGAGTCTTCCAGTCCATGAGCATGACATTTCTCTCCATTCATTCAGATCGCCTTTGATTTCTTCCATCACAGTGTTGCAGTTTCCAAAAATATATCCTGTACATATTTTGTTCAATTAATATGCTTTATTGGTGGTGTAATTTTTTTAAAATTCCAACTGTTCATTGCTGAGATATAGGAAAGCAATTGAATTTTGTATATTAACTTTGTATCCTGTAACATTGTTATAATTGCTTATTAGTTCCAGAAGGTTTTTGTCAAATCTTTGGGGGTTTTTCACATAGACAATCAAGTCATCTGTGAGCAAACACAGTTTTATTTCTTCCTTCACAATCTGTATGCCTTTTATTTCCTTTTATTGTCTTATTGCACAAGCCATGAATTCCATTACAATGTTGAATAGGAGTGTTGAGAAGGAACATCCCTACCTTATTCCCTAACTTAGGGAAAGAATATCTGGTTTCTTACTATTAAGTATAATGCTAGCTGTAGGTGTTTTGTAGATGTTCATTATCAATCTTAGGAAGTTTATTCCTAGTTAGTTGAAAGTTTTTTTTAATCAAGAATGGATGTTGAATTTGTCGAATGCTTTTCTGCATGAGATATAATCACATGGTTCTTTTCTTCTTTAGCCTATTGATGTGCTGGATTACATTGATATTTTGAATTGTTGAACCAGCTTTGTATACCTGGAATATAGTCCAGTTTGCCATGGTGAATAATTATTTTTATACATTGTTGGATGGAATTTGCTAATATTTTGCTGAGGGTTTTTGCATCTATATTCATCAGAAATATTAATCTGTTGTTCCTTTCTTGTAAGGACTTTTTCTGATTTCAGTATTAAGGTAATACAGGTCTCATAGAATGAGTCAGGAAGTGTTCCCTCTGCTTCTATTTCCTAGAAGAGATTGTGGAGAAATGATATCATTTCATGCTTAAATGTTTGGTAGAATTCATCACTGAAACTAAGTGGACTTGGTGCTTTCTGTTTTGGAAGGTTATTAATTACTGATTCAACTTCTTTAATAGATATAAGCTATTCAGATGATCTATTTTCCCTTAGGTAAGGTTTTAAATTTCTGTATTTAAAGAAATTAGTTTATTTGATCTAACTTATCAATTTTGTTGACATAGAGTTGTTCATAGTATTCCTTTATTATCCTGTTCATGGTGACAGTAATGATGACCTATCCAGTTCATTTCTGATATTGATCATTTGTGTCTTCTCTCTTTTTTTCTTGGTTGGCCTGGCTAGAGGTTTATCAATTTTATTAATCTTCTTAAAAACCAGGCTTTGGTTTTGTTGTTTTTGTCTATTGTTTCCTGTTTTCAATTTCATTGATTTCTGCTCTAAAATTAATTATTTTCTTTGACTTGCTCTAGGCTTAGATAGCTGTCTTTTTCTGTTTTCTAATGTGGAAACAGATTATTGATTTTAGATTTTTCTTCTTTTCTATTATATGTACTTAACACTATATTTTATTTTATTATATTATTGTCATTTCATTTCATTCAAAATATTTTTATATTATTATAATATTGTAATTTCATTTCATTCAAAAATATTTTTAATTTCTTTTGAGAGTTCTTCTTTGCTCATATGTTATTTACAAATTGGTTGTTTAATTTCCAGGTATATTGGGATTTTCCAGCTAATTTTCTGTTACTGAATTCTCATTTAATTCCACGGTGGTCTGATAACATGCTTTGTTTGATTTCTTTTCTTTTACACATGTTAAGGTGTGTTTTATGGTCCATAATGTTGTCTATTTTGGTAAAGGTTCCATGTGAGCTTGAGAAGAATGTGTAGTTTGAGTGCTATGCTATGTTTGGATGGAGTATTCTATATAGGTCAATTAGATCAATTTGATTGATACCGCTATTCAAGTCAATCCTTATTGATTTTCTGCCTGTTTCATCTATCAATTACTGAAAGAGGGATATTGAGTTTCTCCAAATATAATAGTAGATATGTTTATTTCTCCTTTCAGTTCTTCAGTTTTTGCCTCACCAATTTTAGGTACATGTTAGGTGTTGTTAGATTGCTTTAGGTTGCTAAAGGCTGCCAAGGCAATATGCCATAAATGGGTTGACTTTTGCAATGGGGATATATTAGTTTGCAAGCTTACAGTTCTGAGGCCGTGAAAATGTGCAAATCAAGGCATCAGGCTCCTCCAGGTCTCATAGCTTTCACTTTCCTTGTTTCCATGGCTGGCTTCCTCTCTCAGCTTCCAGGGGCCTCTCTTTGAGTCTCTACGCTCTGCGAATTCCAGCCTCCAGCCTCTGGGAACTTCTCTTTCAGCCTCTGGGGCTTTCTCTCTGAGTTCCTGTGTGTCCCTGCAGCCTCCTCTCTTCATATTACTCCAGTTTATAAGGGACTCCAGTAAGAGGATTAAGACTTACTCTGGGTCATGCTCTACTGAAGTGATCTAATCAAAAGGAAGGTCCCTTAACTGAATGTAATTAAAAGTTCCGTCCCATCTACAATAGGTTTACACCCACAGGAATAGATTAGCTTAAGAACATAATTTTCACAAAAGACTCAAATTACCACATTCCACTCTTTGGTTCGCCAAATTATGTTCTTTCCATATGCAAAATACATTCACTCCATCACAATATTTAAAAAACCTTAAATCATTTCAGTAACAGAATTAAACATAAAATCTCATCAAAATTGGTTATAGGCATGGAGTATGTCCTGGGGCAAAATTCCCCTCAGGCTGTGGACCTGTGAAATTTATAAAACAAGTTATCTGCTTCCAATATTCAGAGGAGGTACATAGAATAAATTGTTCCTATTACCATAGGAAGAAATTGGAAAGAAAACAGGGATTATGGGTCCCAAACAGTTCCAAAAACCTGCAGGGCATACTCCATTAGCTTTCAAAGTCAGAGTCATCAGACTTTGTCTTTTTCTCCTCAGGGCCTAACAGAGCTGCAGCCCTACCCTTTCTAAGAGCTTGCCCAGAGGCTATGTTCTTAGTTCCACCCTCATCAAACATCAGGGTGGAGGTCAAACTCTAGACCTCATCCACCAAAAACACTGGGGTGACAGCCAGACTTTCCCCAATTCCTGGGGAATGAACAATACTCTCTCTGAAGCCTGGGGTGGCTGCACTCTTCCTAAACAATGGAACAGAAGACCTGCCCTCTCCAACCTCTGGGGCATACCCACCCTTTCCAGACACATGGGTGGGTTGGCTCTCCTGGCCCAAGAAGATGACTTCAGTGCAGACATCAGCATCCAGGGTTCTGACATTGAAGTCATTATTCCTTCAATTTGTCCCTCTCTGTACTTTTTAGCCAAGCTGGCTGTGGTTCCATACATCCAGATCTCACCAAAAAACCTTGGTTTTGCATGTAGCACCAAGTCGTCAGACAGTAAAACTTCCCACAGATCATTCCTGGAAAACTGCTTTTCCAGTCCTGACACTGAAATGACTGGCTAGTTTCATGTTGTTAAATCCCCACATGGGGCACTATTCTCTGGGGACTCATTTTTCAGAACCTCAGAATTTTCCAAACCATCAATTTCTTGTTTCTTTGGGCCAAGGAGTTGTGTTTTCAGCTTTTCCCATTCCGCTCACATTTAACTATAAGCTGCAAGGAGAAACCAGGCTGCACTTTCCACATTTAGTTTGGAAATCTCAGCTAAATAACCAAGCTCATCACTTCAAATTCTACCCTCCATCCAACATCTGAACACACAATTTTGCAAAATTCTTTGCCATTTAAAATGAGGTTGCCTTTCTTGCAGTTTGCAATGACACACTCATCATTTCTGTCTGAGGTCTTATCAAGAGTAAATTTAGCATACATATTTCTACCAACAGTCTCTTCAAAGCAATCTAGGCCTTTTCTATCACGCATCTCACAATTCTTCCAGAATCTTTCCCTTACTCATTTTAAGTCTTTTAAATATCTTGGTATTTGCATAGCAGCATCCCACTTTCCTGGTACCAACTTCTGTTTTAGTTTGCCAAATGCCTCCAAAGCAATATGCTATAAATGGGTTGGTTTTTACAATGGGGATTTATTAGTTTGCAAAATTATAGTTCTGAGGCTGTGAAAATGTCCAAATCATGGCATCAGACTAATCCAGGTCTCATGACTTTCAGCTTCCTGGTTTCTGTGACTTCCTCTCTCAGCTTCTGAAGGCCTCTCTCCGTGCCTAATGCTCTGCAGATTGTAGCCTTGGTAGCTAGAAAATATACTTATTAAAATTTCTTCACTTAAGCAGCTCTGAAAATTCTAATACACTAATTGAGCTAGTTCTCTATTAATCTAATTTTAGAAGTTTACACTTTGTACTTAGTTCCTTGAAGGATATTAACCAGATCTTCTCAGTTTTTATTACAGTAATAAGATAATGTCTCAAAGCAAAACCAGACAGAATGGTGTCAGGAGCACCTTAAGACCCAGTAAATCTATAGCTTTCCTCAGGAAAAAAAAAAAAAAAAAAAAAGAAGCTTGATATCCTCGAGTAGTTGGCTGAGAAAGGAATTATGAAGACCTTGCATGTAGGAACCTGCTCAACAATATCTAAACTGTGGTTTATTGATGGAGTTCAATGAAAGGCCATGACTTCTGACAGAAAGCAGGTCACCTTGGAATG
>JAQZBX010111771.1:0-10252 GCA_029593785.1 Cabassous unicinctus
ATCATAAGAAAATCAATTATTGTAATATACCACTTTAACAAATCAAATGAGAAGCATTACTTGATCATTGCTATTGATGCAAAAAAGGCATTTGACAAAATCCAACATTCTTTTTGGATAAAAACATGTTGGAAGATAGTAATAGAAGAAAACTTCCTCAACATGATAAAGGACATATATGAAAATCCCACAGCTAGCATCCTCCTCAATGTTGAAAGTTTTAAAAAGCTTTTCCTCTAGGATCCAGACCAAGACACAGATGCCCACTTTCATCACTCTTACTTAACATTGTGTTAGAAGTTCTTGCTCTTGCAGTTGAGAAAGAAAAATAAATAAAAACATCCCAAATAGAAAGGAATAACTAAAACTTTCGCTATTTGCAGAGGACATGATCCTATGTATCTCTATATAGATAGATATATATTATTTATTTATCTAATAAAATTTTAGAGATATTTTTATCTCTAATAAAGTTATTTGGACCCATAAAACAAGTTCAGTAAAGTGGGGGGAAATAAGATTAACACGCAAAAATCAGTAGTGATTCCATTACACTAGTAATGAGTAATCTGAGGAGGAAATAATGAAAAAAAAAATCCACTTATAATAGCAACTAAAAAAATCAAATATCTAGGAATAAATTTAACACAATATATAAAGGACCTGAACACTGTACACAGAAAACTAAAATTCATTGCTAAAAGAAATCAAAGAAGTCATTAATAAATTGAAGTTCATTTCATGTTCATGTATTGAAAGACTAAATGTCATTAATTCTTTCTGAATTTATTTACATATTCAATGCAATCCCAATCAAAATTCCAACAGCCTACTTTAAAAAAATGGAAAAGCAAGTTATCAAATTTCATTCAAAGAGTAATTGATGCCAAAAATCAGAAACATCTAGAAAAAGAAAAACAAAGTTAGAGGATTCTCACTTCCTGACTTTAATGCATATCACAAAGCTAAAGTGGCAAAATAGCAATGCACTTATAAAATGATAGATATATTGACAAACAGAATTCAATTGAGAGTTCAGGAATTGACCCTCAAATCTGTGAACAATTGAATACTGACAAGTCTGTCACGTTCATTCAACGGAGACAGAATAGTGTATTCAATAAATGGTGATGGGGTAACCGGATATCCATATCAAATAGAATGAAAGTAGATTCTACCTTAACTCAAGGTAGATCAAAGATCTGCATAAGAACAATGACCAATAGACTCCTAGAAGAAAATGTAGGGGAGCATCCACAAGATCTGGCAGGCAATGGTTTCATACATTTTAAACCCAAAGTGCAAGAAACAAAAGAAAATATAAATGGGACCTCCCCAAAATTAAAAAACAAAACTGTGCTT
This sequence comes from Cabassous unicinctus, assembly GCA_029593785.1. Lineage (NCBI taxonomy): Eukaryota > Metazoa > Chordata > Mammalia > Cingulata > Chlamyphoridae > Cabassous > Cabassous unicinctus. Next base: position 1,363 of record JAQZBX010111771.1, read on the forward strand.
TAAATGATTTTCTCAAGAATGTAAAAATATTTGGAAACCATATCACCAAGGAGGATCTAATATCCAGCATATATAAAGAAACACTACAAGACAACCATAAAAAGCCAAACAACAAAATTAAAAAATTGGCAGAGGACTTGAATACACATTCCTCCAAAGAGGAAATATAAATTGTTAAAAAGCACATGAAAAGATGCTCAACATTACTATTTGGGAAATGCAAATCAAAATGACATTGAGATATCATTTCATACCTACTGCACTGACCACTATTAAAAAGAAAAACAGAAAAGTATGAGTGTTGGTGAAGATGTGGAGAATTAAGAACATTCATTCAATGCTGGTGGGAATGTAGAATGGTGCAGCCACTGTAGAGAAGAGTTTGGCAATTCCTCGGGAAACCAAGTACAAGATTCACATACAATCCAGCAAACCCACTACTAGCTATATACCCAAAAGAATTGAAAGCAGGGTCTCAAACAGACATTTACACATTGATGTCCATAGCAGTATCATTCACAATTCCCAAAAGATGGAAGCAAGCCAGATGTCCATCAACCTATGAATTGATAAGGAAATTGTAGCATACATATCTATACATACAGTGGGATATTTTTCAGCCCTAAAAAAAGATTAAAGTCTTGATGCATGTAACAACATATATTAACCTTGAATACAATATCTTGAGTGATATAAGCCAGACACAGAAGTAGAGCTATTGTATGATGTCATTGTTATGAACTAATTTTAATAAACAAACTCATAAATTGTTTCTAGAGTATAAGTTACCTGGAGATAGATTGGTGTTACAGAATGGGGTGTTGGTGCTTAACTTGTACAAAATTTCTGTTTGGACAGATAGTTAAGTTTGGGAAATGGTGGTGGTGATGGTAACACATTATTGTGAGTATAATCAAGAGCAACGAACTGTATAGGTGAGTAAGGTTAAATGGAAAAACTTTAGCGTGTATATATTACTAGAATAATAATTAAAAAATCAAACTTAGGACAGTACAGTACAGTAAACACTATTGTAAATGATGAAATATAGTTGATAGTACAAGTGTAAGAATGTACTTTCATGAACTGTAACAAATCTATGATATAAATACAAGGTGTTAGTAATAGGTGTTAAAAATAGTACATGTTTTGAAAAAGTGCTCTCATCAATTGTAATAAATATTCCACACCAATTCCAGGTGAGGTAGTGTACAGTAATCCTATATTTTATGCATGATTATTTTCTATACTCAGAACCTCTCTAATAAAAAATAATAAAAATCCAACAAGGTAATAATTATATCTAAATGACAATAAAATTATTACATAAAAAGCCCTTTGTAGCAAAGCTAAAGAAGCTTCTAAGGAACTATATATCCACTTATATTTGGAAAAATAAACTTTTCAAAAGAAAACAAGAACACAAGCTGAACACTGATGAATTAAATGAAATTTTAAATTTATATTCTGTAGGTTAAAATAGTCTAAAATAATATCTGTGGAAGAAAATATTAATGAGAAAATATCAGTGAATTTAAAAAAATATGCAACAGGATTAATAAGTTAAAACAACTGGACATTATAGGTCCATTAGAATATTTAAAAATTATAAATTAAATACAAAATAGAGTGCTAATGGGCAGGAGACTCAATTTACATCAATACTGTTTTCAATGAATATCTAAAAGTTCTGAAACTGACTAAGGAAGATTTATAAATGCTAAATTGTTCTACAATATCATAGAATCTGAACCAGTGGAAAAAATACTTCTACAAAAATACTTCTACAAAAATACTTCTTTTTATGTAATATTTTTATTGTCATTTAGATATAATTATTAATTTGTTGGATATTTATTATTTTTTATTAGAGAGGTTCTGAGTATAGAAAATAATCTTGCATAAAATATAGGATTACTGTACACTACCTCACCTGGAATTGGTGTGGAATATTTATTACAATTGATGAGAGCACTTTTTCAAAACACGTACTATTTTTTAATATCCAGCTTAAATATTTTCAAAAGTTCATTGTGTTACTACCAAGCACCAACCACCAATGCAAGTGGAAAAAGACCTCAAATAAAAGGGGTAAAAGGTAAAGACAGATGAGTTTATATGGCTAAGAGACATCAAAGTGAGTTGGGAGGTCATCCCAGAGGTAAGGCTTATGCACATCTCTGCAGGTCTCATAGTCTGCCAAAATGGATACTACCCCATATAATGGGGCTCTTGAGGGCTCTGGAGACACCCAGGTCCTATGGTCAGGGCAGATAGCTCCAGAGTTTGATGTCTTGACAGTGGGCCCTACTTTGAAATTTGTGCTCTTGAGAGTGACAGAGTTGGACTCAATTATGGCTTTCCAACACAGAGCTCATCTGTCCCTTCTATTTAAACCTATAATTGGTGCTGGAGTTTGTTGTATGTGTAAATCCAAGAGACTGGAGTCATTGGACTGTCCATGTGCCAGCTGGGCCCAAAACCTCACTGGAGTTGCAACATCTATTCTCCAGTTGATTGGACTCAATCAGGACAACTAAAAAGGAGGTGTGAATTGACAACCACCATGCAAGGAAATGAGAGAGATGACAACTGCAAGCAAGAGAGTCCCATCCATCAACTGTATGGGATCAAAGCCTCCTCTCACTTAAATGTGGAGTGGACATCACCATCCCAGAATCCTCAGGATTGGGGAATGAACTATGGGCTAGAGTGGATTTACAGGTATTCTACTATAAACATATTGTGATTCTAGCATTGGAAGAAATTACAACATTGATGTGGAGGTAGTAACCACTGGAGGCTCTGGGGAAGGGAGGGGGGAAAACAGTTTTAATATAGGGGCTTTTTTGGGACTTGAGAATCATCCTGAATGATATTGCAATGAAAAATATAGGCCATTTTATATCATCACATAACATACAGAATGGGTGTGAGAGAGTGTAGACTATAATGTGAATTATGGTCCATGCTCAGTGGCAAAGCCCCAGGATGTGTATATCAATTGCAATGAATGTGTCACACTAATGAAGGATGTTTATATGGGAGGTGTGGGGTTTGGGGCATATGGGAATCCCTATATTTTTGATAACATTATGTAATCTAAGTATCTTTTAAAAAATAAAAAATATATTTAAAAATAAATAAAATAATATTTTTTTAAAAAGTGCATTGTGTAGAATTCCCATACAACACCCCATCACCAATACACAACACCGTGGTGGGATATTTGTTACAGATTATGAGATAATATCATTAGACTATTACCACCAACTGTGGTCCATAGCATATATTTGGCACACTTTTTTTTAAAAGATAGTGACCCTATCTAATAGTAAAACTTCAGTTTAAAAGTAACATAAAAATTCTAAAATAATCTTCAAATACTGAGAAAATACTGAATTCCCATCCTGGAGAGCTCTGCCACATTCTCTAAGGGAGCAGTAATAGTACCCCAAGTGCAGAGGCAGTGATTAACAAAGGAGGATGATCCACTGATGGCCCCTTGATATTGATGACTAGCGTTATGAGTCTTTGCTCTTGAAATCAAAACTTAGCTTATTGTTATGAGGTGCCTAAGGGTTTCCTCCTGAGGCCCTTCTTGTTGCTCAAATGTGGCCTCTCTCTAAGCCAAACTCAGCATATGAATGCATTACCTTCCTCCCAGCATGGGACATGACTCCCAGGGATAAGCCTCCCTGGCACTGAGGGATTGATACCAAGCGTCAACTGGCAATGTGACTGGAAAAAGACCCTGAATAAAAGGGAGAGAAGGTAAAGACAAATGATTTTATATGGTTAAGAGACTTCAAAATGAGTCAGGAGGTCATCCCAGAGGTAACGCTTGTGCACATCTCAGTAGGATTTCATAGAATTCCAAAGTGGTTATCACCCCAAAAAGTGGGTCTCCTGAGGGCACTGGAGACACCCAGTCTTGTCATGGTGGCTAGCTCCGGAGTTTGGTGCCTTGCCACTGGGCTCTACTTTGGGGTTTGTGCTCCTGAAAGTGACAGAGTTGGACTCAACTATGTCTTCCCTGTACATGGCTCATCTGTCCCTTCTATTCAATCCTACACTTGGTGCTGGAGTTTGTAGGTGTTCATCCAGAGACATGAGTCTTTGGCCTGTCCATGTGCCAGCTGGGCCTGGAAACTCGGTTGAGTAGCAACTCCTACTCTACTGCTTGTTGGACTGACCCAGGACTACTGGTGAGGAGATGATGATTAACAATGGACATCCCAGGGAATGGAGAGCATCTGCAGCTGCAGGCAGGATAACCTCATCGATCTTCCCCATGGGATATGGGGCCCCTCTCAATTGGAGGTGAAGTGGACATCACCATCCCAGACTCCTGAGGATGGGGGGAAGTGCTATAGACTAGAGAGGACTTACTGATATTCTACTGCAGACATATTGTAATTCAAACAATGGAAGAAATTACAAGATCGATGTGGAGCCAAGGCCACTGGGGGTCTGGGTTGCAGGGAGAGGGAAGAGAAATTGTGGTATGGGGGCTTTTTTGAGACTTGAGAATTGTCCTGAGTGACATTGCACTGACAGATATAGGCCATTTTGTGTCATCATATAACATGCAGAACTGTGTGGGAGAGAGTGTGGTCTAGAATGTGAACTATGGTCCATGCTTAATGGCAGAGCCCCAGGATGTGTTTGTGAATTGCAATTAATGTGCCACACTGATGAAGGATGTTTGTGTGGGAGGTTGTTGAGTTGTGGGAGGTGGTACCTATGGGAATACCTATATTTTTTGTGTAACTTTTATGTAATCTAAGTATCTTTTTAAAAAATTTAAAAAATTTAAAAATTAAGAATATAGATTCAACTATATAAACCAAATTTATTAAAACCATAAGAAGAACTGGATGGAGTGAAAGATTTCTACAAAACAAAAATCTCTGCTCTGGAATTAACATACTCACCAATAAGATTTCCAGTTAGAAATTATAAAGTAATTAAAAATAGTTTACATTTGGATATTACCATGGGTCAAACTAGCAACCTGGAAGAGTTAATAATTTGGCAGAATAGGGAGCACCAGGCCTCAGTCCTTCCAAAAACAGCTATTAAACATGCAGGAACTCTGTGAAACAACTGTTCTGTGCCTCTAGAGCCTGGAAGAGTACTTTAAAGCATCGAGGCAAGAGAAGGAGGAAAATGCTTATGAACTGTTGTGAAGAACAGTGAATTGCTCTCTCTGCACAATGTCCATGGGTACACATTCCCTCTCTCATGGCCTGATGCCTTGAGGTCCAGTCCCTGGAAAGATCACTGGTGACAGAAAGGGACATAAAACTCTTTTTCCTGATAGCAGGAGTGAACATGGCCAATCTCTGATCAGAGCTTTTACTCAGCAAATTTGCATGCCAGAGTCCTGACTCTGAGCAACTGTTTCAACCCATCCCAGACAAAAGCAGCAGGAGACATTGTTTCAACCCCACCTTGAACAGGGGCAAAGGTGGTAAATATTTAAAGATACAGTACTTCCTTATGGCCACAAGGGAAAGTTAACTGAAGTGTTGTATTTTCTGAGCAGGAGAGGAAAACACAGACATAGGGAGCCATCTAAGAGGTTTTTACAGCCTTCTTAATCTTCTCCCCAGGGCTATCTGAAGGTGGTATGCACTGCTTTCATGGATCCTTTGCCTTGTTTTGACTGGGAAATATTGTCCTTGGAAAATCACCTCTGGGGTGACCTTTATCCCAGAATTTGCCTTTCAAGCAAAAGCAGCTAGAGATAATGAAAAGAGTGTAAAACATTATAGAAGATAAAGAAAACAAACTGAACAGTTTGAGATTCCCATAGTAGGAACCAAGGAGAGGAAACTTTCTCCTGGCATTGAAATAACTACACAAAAAGTACAATCTTAAAAATTTCACCACATATCCATGTCAATATCAGATGAAGAATAGCCAAAAAAAACCTGACCAATTCATCACAGGTTATTGTACAGACCTAGAATAAAGTTGACAAAGTATCAAAGAAAAATTTTAACAAAAAGTCAATCAATAATAAATCCTTAAGCAAGAGGGAGAAACTGACGTTCAGAGAAAACTCATCAAGATAATCAGAGGTCTAGGCATCATCAAAAAATTACAAGTCATACTAAGAAACAAGAAGATATGGCGCAGTCAAGGGAAGAAATTAAAACTTCAGTGGAGACTCAGAAATTGGAATATTTCGATGATGTTTTTTCATAATCTGTAACAAATGCTTCAAAACAATGCAAAGTGTTGGTGGAAGGGTGATGTATGGGAATTCTTCACAGTATGCATGATTTTTCTTTGTAAACTAACAACTTATATAATGATATATATATGTATATATATATATATATAATTTAAAAAAATACACCAGAGGGAAACAACAGCAGATATTAATAGAAGCAAAGCAGTAAACAGAAAAGCAGATAGAGAAAAGCATGGAAAATTTTGAGCAGAACCTCAGGGATTTGAATGACAGCACAAAGCACACAAATGTATGTGCATGGTACCCCAGAAGGAGAAGAGGAGGGACAACAGTCAGAAAGAATATTGATAAATAATGTCCAAAAATTTCCCAACTCTTATGAGAGACTTAAATACACGTTAATGAGTACAATGTTCTCCAAACAGAATAAATCCTAGCAGATCGATTATGCTATGTGCAAGATACATTATTATCAAAATGTCAAATGCCAAAGATAAAGAGAGAATTTTGAAAGCAGGAAGAGAAAAGAGATTTGTTGCAAAGAAAGGTTCTACAAAAATACTAAGTGGTAATTTCTCATCAGAATCTATGGAGGCAATAAGGCAGTGGTATGATATATTTATGGTACTGAAAGAAAAAATACCAGCAAAAAAAATATTTGTCCAGATAAAAATGTCCTTCAAAACTGAGGGAAAGTTTAAAACATTTGCAGATAATCAAAAACTGAGAGAATTTGTCATAAGAGACTTGCTCTACAAGAAGTACTAAACAGAGATCTGCAAGCTGAAAAGGAAAGAGGAGAGAATGGCTTGTAGTAATGTGAAGAAATGAAGATAATCAGGAAAGATAACTACAAGGGTAAAAAGAGAGACAAAAAAGATTTGACTGATAAAAACCAAAGGATAAAATGGCTGAAATAACTACTGCCTATACAATAATAACACTGAATGTTAGTAGACTAAACTCCCCAATTAAAAGACACAGATTGACAGAGTGGATTAATAGAATTTAAATGCAAAAATAAGGAAAAAGTCATCAGATTATAAAAGAAAGGAAAATATCATATTTGTAGGGGATATGATTGTATTTTAAGAAAGCTGATGAAATTACCAAAAAGCTCCTAGAAATAATTGAATTTAGCAAATTTGAAGGTAACAAGGTCAATGTATACAAATAAATTTTGTTTCTATTTGCTAACAATGAACTGCCAGAAAAAAAAAATATAAAAAGTTAACATTTGCCATAGCATCACAAACATTAAATACTTAAGGATTAATCTGAAATAATGTAAAGACATGTATAATAAACCACAAAACAATCCTGAGAGATTTTAGAGAGTTCTATATAACTTGAAACATAAATTGGGTTCATATTTTGGAAATGTATATAATATCAAAATGCCATTTATTTCAAAATAATTGTAAGGATTAAAATCAATCCCAATCAAAACCCCAAAAGAGCGTTTTTGTTGAAATTGACAAATTTTTCCTAAAATTCATTTAGAAATATCACAAGAGAAATAATAAAAGAATAAAAGAAAAAAAACTAAATTTACCAAAACATCTTTGAAAAATAAGAAAACAATTGAAGGAGCAAAATACCTGATTTAAGACATGAAATTGGAGTAAACAAGCTAGTGTGGTATTCGTGGAAAGAGAGACAAATCGATGAAATAAAAATGTTCTGAAATCAATCCTGTGTGTGTGTGTGTAACTAACTTTTGACAAAAGCACAAGGACTATTCAGTGAAGAAATGATAGTATTTCAAGAAATGACACTAAAACATTTGAACCCATATGAATAAAATGACTTGGATCTAGACTTTGTATCTTATAAAAAACCTAAAAATTATCATACATATAAATATAAACATAAAACTATAAAACGTTTAGAAGTAAACACAGACAACTATCTCTTCAACCTTATGTTAGGCACAGATATTTTAGGTAAGTAAACAGAATATCCCTCTACAGTAAATAATTTATTTTAGTAAACAATTACTATATTGAATTTAAACAAAATTAAAACTTTCACTCTTAAAGGACATTGCTGGTCGAATGGTAAGACAAGCCACAGCCTAGGAAAAATCATTTTCAAATCATATTTCATGAATAGGCATGCATTAACAATACACAAAATATTCCCAGAGCTCATTCGTAAGAAAATTAAAAATTTAATGAAAACTTATAAGCAATATATTTGAACACACATTTCACCAAACATATGCAGATGGAAAATAAAAACAAAAAGTATTTTCAGCACCATTTGTCATGTGGAAAATTCAACTGAAAACCATAATGTGATACTTCTATGCACTTATTAAAATGACTTTTTTTTTAAAAATTTATTTTCTTATTTATCCCCCCTTGCTGCTTGTCTTTTACTGTGTCCATTTCCTGTGTGTTTCTTTCGTGTCTGCTTATCTCCCCCTTGCTGTGAGGTCCTGCTGCATCAGCCCACCGCGCCGCGCGGGCCGGCATGCTCTCACAAGGAGGCCCCGGGAAGCGAACCCGGTGCCTCCCGCATGGTAAACGGGGGCTCTATCGATTGAGCCACACCCGCTTCCTGCTGTGAGGTCTTGCTGAATCAGCCTACCACGCCGCGTGGGCCGGCTGGCCTGCCCTCACAAGGAGGCCCCGGGAAGCGAACCCGGGGCCTCCCATATGGTAAACGGGAGCTCTATCC
>JAQZBX010111772.1:0-10250 GCA_029593785.1 Cabassous unicinctus
TTTTTTTTTTTTTAAAGATTTATTTATTTTATTTTTTTATCCATTTTTATCACTCCTCCCTCTGTACCCCTCCCCCCGGTTTTCACTGTTTTTGTGTCCATTCACTGGGCAATTCTCTGTGTCTGTTTCCTGTCCTCTCTTCTCATCCTTCTGTCTTCACCGGGATTCAGTCCTGGGAACCTCTGATGTGGGAGAGAGTTGTTCTGCCACCCACACCACCTTAGTTCCTGGTCTTTCAGTGCATCTTGTCTTGGCTCTCCCTTGTGTCACTCTCCTGTTACATCATCATCTTGCTGCATGGCTCAGCGGGGCCTGGCGGCCCGCGCACCTTCTATATTTTTCTTTATTATTTTACCAGGAGGTCCTGGGGATCAAACCCAGGTCCCTCCATATGGGAGACGGACGCCCAACCATTTGAGCCACATCCGTCCCCTGGCCAAGAATCTTATATCCAGCAAGATTGTCTTTTAAAAATGAGAGCGAGTTTAGAATATTCACAGATAAACAGAAACAGAGTATGTAACAAAGAGACCAGCTTTGCAGGAAATTTTAAAGGAAGTACTACATCCTGACAAGAAAAACAGGAGAGAGAGGTTTGAAAGAGAGTCTAGAAATGAAGATTATATCAATAAAAGTAATTATAAATATAAAAAGAGTGGTGAAAATATACTATGACAGATAAAACCCAAAGGTCAAAATACATGAAATAAGAACTGCCTTTACAGCAATAACGTTGAGTGTTAATAGATTAAACTCCCCAATCAAAAGACACAGACTGGCAGGATGGATAAGAAAATATGAGCCATCTACATGCTGTCTACAAGAGACTCACTTTAGACCCAAGGATACCAATAGATTGAAAGTGAAAGGTTGGGAAAAGATATTCCACATATGCAGTAACCAAAAAAAAAGCCGGAGTAGCTATACTTATATCAGATGAAATAGACTTTAAGAGCAAAACTGTTATTAGAGACAAGGAAGGACGTTATATATTAATAAAAGGTGCAATTCACCAGGTATAAGTAATAATCATAAATGTATATGCATCTAACCAGGATGCCCCAGGATACATGAGGCAAAACTGGCAAAATTGAAGGGAGAAATAGATATCTCTACAATAATAGTTGGAGACTTCAATACACCACTCTTAGCATTGGATAGAACATCTAGGCAGAGGATCAATAAAGAAACAGAGAGCTTGACTTATATAATAGATGGATTAAACTTAGTAGACATATACAGAACATTGTATCCCAAAACAGCAGGATATACATTCTTTTCAAGTGCTCATGGATCTTTCTCCAGGATAGACCGTATGTTAGGTCACAAAGCAGATCTCACTAAATTCAACAAGATCGAAATTATACAAAGCATTTTCTCTGATCATAATGGAATAAAGTTGGAAATCAGCAAGAGATGGAAAAAAGGAAAATTCACAAATATATGGAAACTAAATAACATACTCTTAAATAATCAGTGGGTCAAAGAAGAAATTTCAAGAGAAATCAATAAATATCTCAAGACAAATGAAAATGAGAACACAACATATCAGAACCTATGGGATGCAGTGAAGGCAGTGCTGAGAGGGAAATTTATAGCCATTAATGCTTACATTTAAAAAGAAAGAACTAAAATCAATGACCTAATTACACAACTGGAGGAACTAGAAAAAGAACAACAAACTGATCCCAAAGCAAGTAGAAGGAAAAAAATAACAAAAATCAGAGCAGAAATCAATGAAATTGAGAAAAAAAAGATAGTTTGTTTTATTATTATCAAAATTTGAAAATAGGAAAATTAACCTTTCTTTTCAAGTCAAATACTTCAATTATAGTTATTCAAAGGTTGCTTTGTATCCAGTTTGTTTTATTTTATATATGTATTTTATATATATATCTCACAAAAAAAGAAGTTAAACATCCAGGTTATTTGTTGAATCAAAAAAAAAAATCCTATTCACTAAGTAAATATACCTGTACTTAGATTTTTTAAACAGTAGTTCTTTTCTCATTACACAGTTGGTTATTAAAGGATTACTGTCACTGTCATCACATAATTAGAAGACATGCCATGGTATAGCACTTTCATCATATGTGCTACATTTATTTTTTTCCATTCCCAATCTTTGTTCTTTATTTACCCCCTTGCTCCTTTCAGAAATATAAAAAGAGTTGTTTTGTGAGGGAAAAGCCCACATGGTTTTGAGTTACATGAGCACTAAACCAAGCATGTAGCAAATTAATAAAAAATTAGTATGTTAACTGAGAGACCTGTTGCTTTTTATTCAATTAATCAATTCACTTGTAAGGTTAAGTTGTATTATAAATCTCCATAAGTAAATTTATCATTTATTGCCATAGTTTTAGTTAGTTGATGGCATAGCTTTATTTCCAGCCACCTGCTTAAGGCATTGTTTCTTATTCTCATTGTGATATGGTTTTTGAATAGGTCTTTTATTTTTATCTGTCAAAATTGTTACTTTCCCTAGAAAGATATTGCAGAAGTTTGTGAAAAGAATTCTTAGAGAATTGTGTAATTACAATGTCAGAAAACATTTGTTGCCATTTAATTACTATTATTACTATCAGGCCCTATGCTCAAAGAATTGCAAGATTTAGTTGGCCCCAGTTTTCTGGAAAGTTGTAATGTAAACAAATAAAGTAACCAAGACATGAATATATGTGATACACAAAGCATAGTAAATTCAGTGCCTTACATAGTAGGCCTTTAGAAGATCATTGTTGATTGAATGAAGTAACAGTTAATAAATATAGGTATAGAAAGGTATATAAATGTATATGTATATAGATATAAATGAATAGCACTTATGCCCCACTCACACTATCCTAGTTCTTTCAGTTTTACCATAACTGTAAGTCAATAAACAATCCACTTCAAGTCTAGTTAGTTACAGTGTATTCGGGACTGTTAATAAAACCTCCTGTGATGATGGAAGTGTTCTCTTGGTCTGTATTTGTGCTGCCCAATATGCTAGCTACATGTGGCTGTTGAGCATTTGAAAGGGTGGCTAGTGGTTCTGAGGAACTGAAATTTTAATTTGATTTAATTTAAATTTAAATGGCCACATGTTACTGGTGGCTACTGCATTGGACAGCATAGGATACAAAACATTAAAGTTTAGGTATTCTCTAGGCCTCATTTTATTCTTATAGTGCCAGCATTTCTCCTCTATGGTACAAAGATAGTTTGCTCACCAATAATAAAATGGAATTTTTAAAAAGTTCTCTCTTTTCCCTGACTACCACCTAATACAGGTGCTAATAAACACTAGAGTATCCAAAAGATGGATTGGGGGCGGGGGGCAGTCAACAGACTGGGATAATCCCAATTTTAAAAAAGCATTGCCACTGGGAAGCGGATGTGGCTCAATAGGTTTGGCGTCCATCTACCATAAGGAGGGACCAGGGTTCGATCCCCGGGACCTCCTGGTAAAGGAAAAAAAAAACATTGCCAGAATAGTTGGGAGTTGGCTATATGAGCTAATTCTCACATAGAGAATTAGCTATATAGCACTTTGGGCCAGAAATGTTGTTGCCTTTCTGTTCAGTCAATAAACTAACTGAAATGAGCAGGTAGTCATTTAAACTCTATGAGCCTCTGTTACCTATATGTGAAATAAGTATGAAAAATGGCTTTTCCCAACTTTAATAAGAGAGATTCAGCTGGAAGAAAAGTACTATGTGTATTTCAAAGGTATAGACTTAGAAAGAGACATCTTTTGTAATATATTCAGCAGATCATTGTTCTCTTGCCATGGGTTACCAAGTTTTCAGTACCCATGACAGTTTGACTAAATGGGTCAAACCTCTCTACTGTGCATTTCTCTCTCTCTAATGGTTACAAAAGTAGTCATTTAGAATACCTGTTTTTTGTAACCAACTTTGAAATCTCAAGTAAGGGTGGAAAATAGATTTATGCTTCCAAAAATACTTTACAAGAAAAATAAAAAGAGGAATCATTCTAAATTTTAAAGTAAATTATGGGAAGTTTGGTTAGTTCAAAAATATCTGAGATTATCTAGACAATTATATGCATTAACCCTGTAGATGATAGAGGTAAATTGATTTTTTAAAATTTTGTAAATTACTTCAGTAGATCAATTAAAGGGCTTGTTGGAATATTAGCACTACTCTTTTGAGATTTAGTAGAAGTATTTGGTTATCTCGATTATTACATAAAATAGCAAGAATAGATTAAAAATGAAAAATATACAGGACAGTGCTGAATGTTGTCATGATCAAGGGCTTAATTACAGTCTTCACTGGAATATTATGCTTGGTTTAGAGGTGGGTACTTTGCAGGACCCAATAAATGGAATGATTGCTGATACTTTATCTAGAGCAGTTATTGGAGGGGAATCCCAGAGTGAAGGCTATGAACATTAGTGAGATTAATCTCTTTCTATTTTCTTCTCTCCTGCTCTATATTGTGCAGGGTGATGTTGGGCTCGCTATGGGTAAACTATATGGAAATGATTTCAGCCAAACTACCATCTCTCGCTTTGAAGCCTTGAACCTCAGCTTTAAGAACATGTGCAAGTTAAAGCCACTTTTGGAGAAGTGGCTAAATGATGCAGGTAAGTGAATATATAAGAAGTTTCCTCACTGGCCATTGGAATTTCACAGGGGTATTGTTGTAAACATTTGGGGATTATATTTCTTATTGTATTATGAGTACTACAGAACCTTAATGCTCACTAATCCTGGAGGAACTAATGTAAATTATGTCTTGTAAATTAAACAACTAATTCATTTAAATAGTCTATGCTTGACATTGTAAGCAGTCAAAAATAATTTTTGTTTTTTTTTTTAACAATTTATTGAAGTATATCATTCATACATGAACATACACAAACCACAGGTGTTCAGCAAACATTGTGAACCCACAAAACAAACATGCACAACATCATACAGGGCTCCCACACACCACATCACCACAAATACCCTGCATTGTTGTGAAACATTTGTTAACAAATCACAAAAGAGCATCGTCAAAGTATTACTACTAACTATAGTCCATATCTTACTCCCCTATGCTTGTTTTTTTAAGTATTTATTTATTCACTTCTGTCCACCTCTACCGCCTCCCCCCCCACATTTTTGCTGTCCCCGCGTCCACTCGCTGGGCAACTCCCCGCGTCCGCCTCCTGCCCCCTCCTCTCATCCCTCTCCCCCCGTCCCCACCGGGATTTGATCCTCAGAACCTCCGATGTGGGAGAGAGGCATCCCACCGCCTGCGCCATCCCAGTTCTCGGTTTTTCAGTGCACCTCGTCTTGACTCTCCCATGTCACTCCCCTGTTACATTGTCATCTTGCTGCGTGGCTTGCGGGGCCTGACGGCGCACCCACACACAGGGCCTGGGGGGCTCACCCACTTGCGGGGCCTGATGGCATACCCATGCCTAGAGCCTGGGGAGCTCACCCACTTGCGGGGCCTGGGGTCTCACCCACTTGCAGGGCCTGGGGTCTCACCCGCTTGCAGGGCCTGACGGCACACCCCACGCACAGGACCCGGCAGCGCAGCCATGCACGGGGCCTGGGGGCTCACCCATTTGCAGGGCCTGACGGTGCACCTGCTTATGGGGCCTGGCGACCTGCGCACCTTCCATACCACTCCTCCTTTTATACTTACTGGGAGGTCCCAGGGATCGAACCCAGGTCCCTCCAAATGGGAGACAGACACCCAACCACCTTAGCCACATCTGTCCCCCTGCTATATCTCTTAAGGTTGACCAAAGATACCTAGAGTTACAGTCATTTCACATACAGGATGGTCATATAATAAATCAGGCTTAGTTTATCACCAGCATTCTAAAAACCAGACCTAGGGAGAAAAACTAGGTCTGGGGACACATGCTTGGTTTCTAATATAGCGAATGTTTAGTCAACAATAATTTTTAACCTTGGAATATTTCTTGTGTTGGAACTAGGATTAGGGACACATACACAGTTGAAGGAAGACAACGTGAAAGCATTTGTATTTAGATAAACTTGGAGAACAAGTTTACTGGTTCTTCCTAGATGAATTATCTTAAAACTTGTTCCTGGTAATATTTCTGCTGTTAATAAAAATGACCTCACATCTTCCATACTTACAAAGTTGTGCTACTAGGTTTTTTTTGTTTTATCTGTTATGTGCTGATGTTTCCTTTTGGAATTTTTGGAGTATGAGTCACAGAATCATACACTGAGAGCTATATGGAGCCTTAGAGATCTCCTAGTCTGTGATTCTCATTGTAGATGTGAACAAAAATCATAGAAGGAAAAGAAACTCAGAGATATATATGGCATGCCTAAGGTCATAAAACTATTAAATGACAGAACCCCCTTTTAACTTTGGAAAAGAATGCTTAAGTATTTCTTTGGTTAAAGCCCTATATTATACCAATAAGAAATAAATATTAAACGTTCAGTAATCTCCAAGAAGGTTTTTTTTCTCCTTTTATCCTCAGAGCTAAAAAATAAACAAATAAACAAAACACAGAAACAGAACTGGGAAGAGGTAAAGCTGAATCTAAGGACAGGAATAGTAAACTTCTGCTTTCTCAGAAACAGAAGTCATCAAAAAGTAGTGATGACAATATAGTAATAAAGAGCACTAGTAAGGACAGTATGAAGAACCATGGTAATGAATAGTATTTTAATGTAGTTTATATGAAAACCTTTTCATGTTTGCTTGTTGCTTAAAATACTTTGCCCAGGCTTTTTTGTTAGTATATGTATCATTATGCTAAGCTAATTTTATTGCCATGTTTTCTTCTTTCTTTCAGAGAACCTCTCATCTGATTCTGCTCTCTCCAGCCCAAGTGCCCTGAATTCTCCAGGGCTGGGAATTGAGGGCTTGAACCGGAGGAGGAAGAAACGCACCAGCATAGAGACCAACATTCGTGTGGCCTTAGAGAAGAGTTTCTTGGAGGTCAGTGAGGTTTTTACTTTTCATGTGCATGGGATTATATAGTATTAGCGATAAGCACTATAGATGATAAAAGATGAACTTGTCAGCCTCTGTTCTTATGAACACTTATAACATAATGGAGAAAATAAGACAAAGAAAGTTAATGGGCATAGGAGACTGTCTTTGTTTGCTAAAGGCCTGGTGATGCAAAGTACCAGAAATGAGTTGACTTTTATAAAGGGAATTTATTTGGAGTAAAAGCTTACAGTTCCAAGGCCGTGAAATATCCAAATCAAGGCACTATCGGAGATGCTGATCAAAGTCACCTACTGTTGATTCTGGTGTCCAGCCACATGGCGAAGATGGCCTCCAGTCTCTGCTGAGGTCTCTGCCTTCCCCTCCAGAATCTACCATCTCCCAGAGCTTAGCTGTGGGCAACCAGGCATAGGGCTTTTCTCTTACCGGACCTCCTCTCTCAGTCTCGGCTGCTCTGCTTTCTTCCTGAGTTCATGTGTGAACTGTTGGGCATATGGCAGGGCTCCTCTCCTGAACCTTGAGCTGCTCTGTGGGTCCAGCCCCTCAGGGGCCTCTTTCGTTCCTCTTTTCTCTGCTGGTTCCAGACTCTGGGACTTCTCTCAGCCCTCAGGGCTTCTCTCTTTTCCTGCAGTCCTCTCTCTCACATGGCAGGGTCAATATGGCCGCTCCCTTTTCCTCTGTGTCTCTCTCTCTCTGTCTCCATTTATAGCAAACCCAGCAAGATGGTGGAGACTCACCCTGAGTCACACCTTACTGACATAGTCCATTCAAAAGAGTCTCGCAACCCACAGGAATGGATTGTTCAGAAATATAATTTTTCTCTTTTTGGGATTCATAAAAGAATTTCAAACTGTCACAGAGACAGAAGCAAAGCACTGCAGGGTTCAGAAGCAGCCATGCTCACATGAGCACATAGTTTGAGAGAGGTGGCAGCTGCTGTAAGATGCTTAAGAATTCTACAGGCAGTTGGAAGGAAAGCACTTGAAGCAGTGGAAATGCATGAGCAAAGGCATCTAAGGGGGGAAAACCATGACGTGTGTACCAGGGGTAAAAGAAGTAGTTTGGTCTGGCTAAATTCTAGTGTCTTATGCCTAGTATGATAGCTTGGGACTAGAACACAAAAGGCCTTGAATATCAGGTTATGGAGTTCAAATTAATTCAGTAGATACTTGGAATTTTTTTATGTACCCAGAAATGTCATATTCAAAGCTTCCTACAAGAATTGCACTTTTCTAATTCAGAAAAGGCTTGAGCATATTGGAAGAGGCACTGAATTGGTCGTCTTTATCAGTTTGTCACTTATTAACTGTGTGATTGGGCAAATCACTTGATTTCTTAATGCTGAAGTCCCTTCATCAATGAAATAAGTGACTTTCCAGCCCTACAGCCTTATCGTGACATCCAAATGAAATAATGTGCATGAAGTACTGAGAAAATTCTTAAACTCATGTTTGTGTGTGTGTATTTCAATATACCTGTTAAGGGTATGTTGATATTTTATTAACTTTATTCAAGATTAATAGACATTAAAATGAAAATTTATAAATATTCAAGAATAACTTATTCTTATTAATATGAATAAATTTAGTAAGTATATATTCATTAGAATGTCTGTATACAGAAGCTCTTTGTTAAATGTGGGCTAATATGCTCATACGTACCCAACTTCATTCTCTGCCTTGTCCCTTCCCCTGTTTATTTATTTATATCCTAACATGATTATGCCAGTAGTTCAAAAGTTATTTCAAAAAATCGTTTCTTCCCCCTTCAGAATCAAAAGCCTACCTCGGAAGAGATCACCATGATTGCTGATCAGCTCAATATGGAAAAAGAGGTGATCCGTGTTTGGTTTTGTAACCGTCGTCAGAAAGAAAAAAGAATTAATCCCCCCAGCAGTGGTGGGACCAGCAGCTCACCTATCAAAGCAATTTTCCCTAGCCCAACCTCACTGGTAAGAATGAAAAATAGGGCACAAGTTCAAGGTTACAAATGAATCAATATATTTCATAATAGGAATTTATTTTGTGTATGTTCACGTTGAATAATTGTATATAAACTCATACTTTACATGTTACCATGGTAACAAAATCTATATTGTTAACCCAAGAACTTATTGGTTTTTCTTACTTTAACATGAAATTTTTAATTCTTTCTTATTTCATTGCAGTTCCCTTATTTTTCTCTCTAGTGTAGTTTATTAAGTTACTTTGTAACTGTGAAGTAAATTTGCTCCTGATTCCAATTATCTCAAAAAAATCTTACATGCTTTTTATTCATTTTGGGTCCTAAAGCCTGTTTTATTAAACTTGCACTTATATGATTAAGTTGCAGTAAACTACCAGATAGCCTCCTTTAGCTCTGAACTTGTATTAAATCCATTTTCTCAGAATTTCATTCTCAAACAACACGTGGACCTTTCATGTGTAACCTCAATGGGTAACTTCTCCTGTTTGCTTTAGAATATTATTCCTAGACTGAAGGGACATAGAGTGGTTCATATGACTCCCTGGATTCTGTGATCTTTAGGTTGATTATAAATGTGAGTCTACATTGCCACTCAGAATTCTAAAGATAGATGGAGTTTGTACTTCTGTTCCTTTTTGTTCATTTGTTCCTATTTTGTTTGAATATCTTTCCATATCTGTAGGTTTTTTAAATTAAAGTCAGCATTAAAAGCACATATTAGTTTGTTGAGTGAAGGCTGTGGTTGTTAAATGATGGGGCTTTAATCATAAAGTTCATAAGATAGTATCTTTGAGAATGATACTAGGTAAATTTTTGTTTTGTGTATGTGGCTATTTTGTGTTTTGGATATATTCATACTAACAACAACAGTATTTCTTAGAAAACTGTAGAAATTTTTTATGTTATTTCATAAAGAAACTTTATCAAATTTTAAAATTTCCTTCACATTCTTTCCATAACATCATTTCATTAAAAAAAAAAAAAAAAAACAAGGCATTTTTTCCCCCACATAGTAAAAATAAAACCAGTTCAAGAACTCCAAATTCCCTGACCCTCTACAATAGTGTTCTTGTGTAGGTAAAATTGACTATCGGCATAATATTTCTTGCTGACTTAAAGTATATCTGACGCAACATCATTGAAATTTAGGAATGATTTTTATTATTTCCTTTCAAAACCAAAGACAAAGCCTTTTGATATGTCAATGAAAATTGTCTTCTCATAGCAACTTTCCAATATACAATGCTGATTTTCTCAATTCGAAGATCAAATCATTTACTCTTAGGCCCTTTTATTTTATTCTATTGTGTCTGAAGTTAAAAACAATTTACAGG
>JAQZBX010111773.1:0-10234 GCA_029593785.1 Cabassous unicinctus
ATATTTTGCTAAATGTTTTAAATTTATTGAAGTATATCACTCATACATGAACATACATAAACAATAAGTGTATAGTAATAGTTGTGAACTTACAAAACAAACATACATAACATCATACAGGGCTCTCATACCTCACCCTACCACCAATACCTTGCATTGCTGTGAAACATTTTTAACTAACGATCAAAAAGCATCCTCAAAAATATTCCTATTAACCAAAGTATTTTCCCCCAACCCACCCTATTATTATTATTTTTTATATCATTTATACATGAACATACATAAACAATAAGTGAATAGTAAAAGTTGTGAACTTACAAAGCAAACATTCATAACATCATACAGGGAGGGGTCCCATACATCAACCCTCCACCAACACCTTGCATTGTCGTGAGACATTTGTTACAAATTATGAAAGAATATTGTCAAAATCTTACTACTAATTATACCTTATCTTACATTTGGTGTATTTTTCCCCAACCCACCCTATTATTATTTTTTAAATATATTTTTATGACGGAAGTTGTAAATTTACAAAACAATCATGCACATTTGCTAAATTCCCAAACAACACCCCTCTATCAACACACCACACCGTGGTGGAATATTTGTTACAGATTATTAGATAATATCATCTGATTATTACCAAGTCCACAGCGTATATTTAGCACACATTTTCCATACTCCCCCCTTATCAACACAGTACATCTTTGGCATAGATGCAAGAATATTACATTATTACTGTTAATCACACTCCATAGGTCACTCCAGTTGTATTTTTCCCATGCTTTTCCATATTCCCACCACCCTACAATACTGATGTACCTCTGCTCTAGCTCACAAAGGACACTCTGGCATCTGTACCATCAACCACTATTCTCATCCACCTCTGGGTTTACTGTGCTATTCAGTCCCTAGATTATTCTCTAGCTTTCTGTCAATTGGCATTTGCATCCTTAGACTACCATTTTCAGCCACAACCCCATTTATAAACCAGTTGTTACTCACTATAATGTGTTTTCATCAACTCTGTACATTTCCACACTTTTACAGTAAAGCCTATTAAAACTTCTACAAACATTAAGTATCAGTAGTCCATCTCAGTCCTCCTCTTATCTCCTTTAAGAATCCACCACCTACCACCAGGCCTTGAAGATATTTTCCTACATTTTCTTCTGCCCGAGCTGTGTGGATTTGACAGGCTAGTCAAAAATCACTTGATCATAGATGTGAGGGTCTGTTTTTTAACCATCAGTTTAGTTCCATTGGTCTATGTGTCTGTCTTTATGCCAGTACCATGCTGTTTTTACCATTGTAGCTAGGTAATTTGACTTAAAATCTGGAAATAAAAGTTTTTCAACTTTACTTTTCTTTTTTAAGATGTTTCTGGCTATCCAGGACCCCTTACCCTTCCAAATAAATTTGATAATCATGTTTTCCATTTATTTAAAAGATGCTGGTGGAGTTTTTATTGGGATTGCATTTAATCTGTATATCAGTTTGAGTAGAATTGACATCTTAATGATATTTAGTCTTTCAATCCATGAGCATGAAATGTTCTTCCAATTATTTAGGTCTTTTTAAAAAATTTCTTTTAACAATGAGCTATAGTTTTCTGAATAGAAGTGCTTTACATCATTGGTTAAGTTTATTCCTGAATATTTGGGTTTTATCTGTCATATTTTATTTTCACCACTCTTTTGACACTTTTAGCTCTTTTTAATGATATAATCTTCATTTCTAGACTCTCTTCCAAGCCTCTCTCTCCTGTCTTTTCTTTTCAGGCTGTAGCACACCCTTTAGTATTTTCTGCAAAGCAGGTCTTTTGGTTACAAACTCTCTCGGTTTCCGTTTATCTGTGAATATTCTAAACTAGCCCTCATTTTTGAAAGGTAATCTTGCCAGATATAAGATTCTTGGCTGGAAGGTTTTCTCTTGCAGTATCTTAAATATATCATTCCATTGTCTTCTTGCCTCCATGGTTTCTGGTGAGAAATCAGCACTTAATTTTATTGGGTATCTCTTATATGTTATGCATTGCTTTTCTCTTGCTGCTCTCAGAATTCTCTCTTTGTCTTTGGCATTTGACATTCTGATTAATATGTGTCTCAGTGTTGGTCTATTCAGATTTTTTCGGATGGGAGTATGTCGTGCTTCTTGGACATGGATATCTATGTCCTTCAATAGGGTTGGGAAATTTTCTACCATTATTTCTTCAAATATTCCTTCTGTCACTTTTCCCTTCTCTTCTCCTTCTGGGACACCCATGACATGTATGTTTGCATGCCTCTTGCTGTCCTTTAGTTCCCTGAGACCTTGTTCAAGCTTTTCCAATCTTTTCTTCATCTGTTCTTTTGTATGTTCACTTTCAGAGGCTATTTCTTCAAGCTCACCAATCCTTTATTCTGCCTCCTCAAATCTGCTATTATATGATTCCAGTGTAATTTTAATTTCATTAATTGCACCTTTCATTCCCATAAGATCTGCTATTTTTCTATGTATGCTTTCAAATTCTTCTTTGTACTTATCCAATGTCTTCTTAATATCCTTAATTTCTTTACCCATCTCATTGAGTTTATTAAGGAGATTTGTTTGAACATCTATGATTAGTTGTCTCAACTCCTTTATGTGATCTGGAGGCTTATCTTGTTCCTTTAACTGGGCCATATCTTCCTGTTTCTTGGTGTGGATTGTAATTTTTTATTGGTGTCTTGGCATCTGGCTTACTATTTATTCTGGATGCAGTTTTTCTCTTTAGTTTAGGGCTTCCTGCCCTTTCTCCCTTGCTGGTTGTGTAATAGGAGCCAAGGATGTAGTTGGTGCTATAAGCTGTGGAGGCTCAAGCTACCCTCATTGCCCCAAGGACCAGTAAAGCTTCTCCCAACTTTCTCCTTTGCCAGGGGTAGGTTCAGAGCCACAGCTGTGTGGAATAATCCAACTCATGCAGGCCTAGACTGTAGTTGCCCAAAAGGACTGATGAAGCTTCATGCCCCTTTCTCCCCTGCCTGAGGCAGGGATGGAGCTGCAGGTGTGGGCAGTAATCTATGCAGTGTAGGCCCAAGATGACCACATTTGTCCAGGTAGACTTCCAATTATTCAATCTGTGCCAGCTAAATGTACCTGCAGTTACCTGGATAGGCTGGTGCAGGGCCCATCAGCTTCCTCCCTGCTAGAGGTGGGGCTGAAGCCTAGGCTAGGGCTGCAGGCAAATCTGGGTGAAAGAAACTGGTCTCTACCATCACTGTGATTTTCAGTCAGCCCGGATTCCCCTCATGCTGGGGGTGGAGTCAAAATGGAGGCTACCCCTCCTTCTGACTTGGACAGGCTCAAAGTTTAGCTTTTCTTAGGGTTATACTTTAGCCAGCCTAATTTACTAATCAGTAGCTGAAATCAGTGGCCAACTGTCTCTTACTCCCCTGTTTTTGGGAAATGGAGCTTCCAATTCCTGCCACAGAATACCTCCTAGGGTGGCTTGTGCTGCCAAAGTAGGATGATCACCGGCCTCCGCTTCAGGGCCTGTGATTTCCTGGAAAGGCTGGCGCAGCTCCCCCCAGCTTCCTCCCTGCCCGAGATGGGCCTGGGGCTTAGGCTAGGGCGGAAATCTGATCTAGGTGGAAAAAAGCCAGTCCCTACCCTACTAGCTACTCCCTACCCTACAATCCCTACTGTGATTTTCATTCAGCCCCCGCTTCCCCTCATGTCAGGAGCAGAGTTAAGATGGTGGCCACCGACCTCTTTCTTACTTGGACAGGTTCAAACTTTAGCTGTTCTTAGGAGTATACTTTAGCCCGCTGAATTTACTAATCAGTAGCTGAAGTTGGTGTCCAACTGTCTCTTCTTCCCCCATTCTGGAAAGTGGAGCTTTCAATTCTAGTCGCGGAACAGCTCTCAAGGTGGCTTGTGCCTCCAGTGGAGGATGGGCACCGGCCTCCATGGTGTGGAGTGCTCTACTTAAAAATCTTCTCTGCAGATGGGCAGTCTCCTCCTTCCATTCTTTCAAGGATGTTGTAGAATGCACTTCTGGTCTCCTGGAGCCCCCAAACAAGTGCTCTAGATAGCTCTGGGAGATCACCAACTGCCCCGTAGCAGGAACTGATTCTAGGAGCTCTTTACTCTGATGACATCTTGCTGGTTGTCCAATATTTTGCTAAATTTTTATTGTTTATGACCTAAGCTTTTATGGACCAAAACAAGAAGCTCTCATTTGAACAGTGTTTGTGGTTTTGTAAAACTACACTTTTAAAATTTTATCTCATGTTATCCAATGTGCTTCAGAAAAGTACCTACATAATAAAATTGTTCCTACAATTTTGGTCAAGAAAAAAGTTTCTCTCTATAGTCAATGTTTATATATTTTCTTTGGTCAAACAATTGAAAACCATGTGCTTTAAGTGTTCCCCTTTCGGGTCTTGATGTTTAGCAAACAATGACATGACTCATGCAAAGTCCCAGAGCCAGGTATAGTGAGCATTCAATTACAGTTAGCATCTATTATTAGCTGTTATTAGTGATTATCATCTTATTTTAAGTGCCAGGTGACATTTCCTTCATCTGTTGCTATAGATGGTCTCTGTTCTAATTTTATGCTTAATTACCCCATTTTGCATTATTTAATTGTATATGCCATGCCAAAATAGACAAAGTATAAGTTCAAATTAACAATTTTAAAACAAGAAGGAATTGAACGTGGTGTTTCTGATTCCAATAAAGGAAGAAGAGTTTATTTCAAAGCAACAAATTAGACTTGAAGGTAGACATATAAATAAGGCTGTGATTAAGAAGTATATAATTAATTCTTCCACTTTAATGAGAATATTTGTCCAAGTTCAGTGCGTGGCCACATTTTTTATTCATAGTTAGACATAGTAAAGCCTCAGTAGGCCAAATTAATTGGGAGCTGTGAAGAAATGCTAATCCAATGACTGAAAAGTTTGAACTATGAATATCTATAGTTAATGTAGTTTTATAAGTTTAAAAACAGAAAAGCAGAAGCTCAGCAAGTCCATGTAAGAGTCGATGCCAGTCTGAACTAAGGTCATGGCAGTGAGAAAGGAGGGGCCAGTGAAGAGGAGTTTCAACACACCTGAGCAAGTTGTGCTGGGATGCATGAGGCAAGGTCTCCTGGCTTTGAATTCTAGAAGGTGACAGCAGGAAGATAGAACAGGGACAGAGACATTTCCAGGTTTCTAGGGTGAACAGAGTCTCTATCCAAGCTAGAAATACATTTTGAAGACATATTCATTCTTTATAATTTTGCTCCCATTTTGGTTGCTCTAAATAGTCCCCAAATCATGGACTATTGAAGCAGAAAGGAACCCCATGGACCTATATATAGCCAGAACTTTCATTTTGCAGCTGAGGAAACTGAAGTTCAGAAAGGTTACCCAAGGCCACACAGCTGGCCAGTTAGGCAGCCAATACTTAACACCAGGGTTCCTAATTCCCAGTTCAGTGCTCTGTGCCCTGCTGTCCTTCTATGATAAGACAACCAACCATCTTGATTCATGTGAGACATCTTGGTTTTAAAACTGAGAGTCCTACATCCCAGGAAACCCCTTGGTCCCAGGCAAACCAGGATGGTTGGTTGCACTATTAGTGTTCACACTCCTATGATTTTTAAAAGAGTAGTTTGCATGGTTCATCATGGCAAAAATTCAGTATGGTAGGTAGGCCCAAAACAACTCCAACATGAAGAAGAGCCTTAACATTAGGAAATGGTGTTTTGATGCCATTGTAGTAGAAAGGAGAATAAGAACCTAGTCATTTTTCAGTCTCACCGACATTTGTCTCGGGTCATGCCATCAAGACCCCTACCCCAACTGAATATATCCATCCAAGGGCTACCAGATAAAATGTGCAGAGGGTCTCCCTTTCCCAAGGTCATTTATAACCTGGAAACATACTCCAAATATTCCAGAGTAGAATTTGATACCAGCCAATCTTGCTTTCCTCCATTACCCCCAGAAAAGTGTGGATTGGTCTAAAGATCACCAAGCAAACAGGCAAACAGCCTTTAGACTCTAAAGTTTAGAGAAATAAAACTGTCTGCTTCCTTCCAGAGTCACTAGAAAGCAAAAAAAGGAAGCCCTTTTGAATATTCCAGTTAGAACAAAATGGAAAGCAAAATGCAAGGTCATTTGGCTTTTCTTGGGGAACAAGGCACAGGCAACATCTAGGAGAGCAAAAGGTCCATGTCATTCAACAGCAAGAGGTCTTCAAGCAAAGAACTGTGGTTCACAACTTGTGGCGAAGATCTCACTGGCCGCCATCCTCCAGCTTGGCCCTGGCCTGGCCCCTGCTCTGCCCTGTCAGTCATGGTGATGGACACATTCCCTGGCAGCCCAACCTCAGCTTCCTCAAAGCCACTGTGTTCTTCAGTGATGCCGCCCCCACGGTCACATCCCAGGCGACTCTGAGGACCAGAGCACCCACTTCCAAATCTCATGTGGATGGTGTTAGGGATTTTCATTTCAAATTAAGCTGCCCTGACTCTGTAAAAAAGAAGTGCCTACTAAGAAGGTAGACAATGAAGGGAACATCACGTTGCCCTTGACCCTGGACTCAGCATCTAGTATGAAAATGTTCCTCTTTCTGGGAGATACATAGGTATTTCTCTTTGCCCTTTCTTACCCCTTGATTTGTTTTTGCAGGAGCTTATTTAAAAATAAATATCTGTCAATTCCCCACACACTAAAGTAACCACAATATCTTAAATTTCTCTTGCACGTGGTCTACATGGAGCTGAAAGGCGTGTAATTGGACCTTTTACAAAAAATAATAATAATAAGTTTTCTTAGAAAAGTTGTTGGTTACTGGTAATGTCTCAGTAAAGGTGCAGAACATGTTCTATAGCTTCCTTTACGTTTTCTTTTCTGAATGTCAAGGGAACTTTGCAAAATACCAAAGGTATGGATGTGCCTGGCTAAAAATAACATAAATTATAGCTAATGCACTTTCTGTGGACTGGAGAAATGAAATTATACTTTCAATGGGAAGCAGCCTCTGGCTCCATACTCCAGATCATAGTAAATCTTCCATTTGAACATTTGCACCTTTCAGGCTTCTTGATTAAATCAGAGCCCCAAAGGCTAGCTGCCTCCTCCTGATTTTGCAGGCATACTTTTCCACCAAGTACATAATGTGATACACTAACATCCTCTCATCCTTATTTGTTTGGTTGGTTTCAGTTTGTTTTTTTTTTTAGGAAGTGTCTCTGAAAAGAATGCTGGACTTCACATTTGAGGACTTGTGTTTGAATCCCAGTTCTTTTGCTTGAATTTGAACAATTTCTTGAGCTTCTCTGCAGGTCAGTTTCCCATCTAGAAAACGGAGCTATTGACACAATTAGACAGGTTTGTGGGAGAATTACCATAGCACAGGTGAAAATATTGACACATAGTAGGTGTTCAGAGCTTTTTGAATGCTCTAGAGGGATAGCCTCCTGTTATTCAATTGTTTATTATTCCTATCACCATAATAGGTAGATAGAGAAAGGCTCAGAAACAAGACCTTGACCTCAAATGGACTGCAGTCTCATAAGGGCTAACATCTGTTGAGCTCCCATTATGTGCCAGGCACTACACTAAGGACTTTAACCTACATTATCTTACTCAGTTCTTAATCACCCTATGAGGTAATTATTATTAAAGCCATTTTACCCATGAGGAAAACAATGCTCAGAAAAGTAAAATAAGTTGCTCAAAGTCATACAATAATAGGTGGCAGAGCTGGGACTAGAACACAGGTCTGCCTTTTTCATACTGCCCTCTAAAGTAAGCTGAGAAAGCTCTAAAACGCTTACACACACACACACACACACACACACACACACGCGCGCGCGCGCGCGCGCGCGCGCATGCGCATGAGCGCAGAGCGAGAACAACTAATCGTATTCCAAAGTATTCCCCATTCTCATTCAGGACTCAGAGGGTTAAACTGAAGATGACAAAATAGCATAAACAGCTGGTTTCAAGGTGCTAGTTGCTCTTCTGTGATACCATTTTGTTTGTGCTCTGCAGCTGTACCAGAAAGTTTTTGTTCTCCCAAGAAAATACTGAACTGAAAAGATAATTGGTATTCAAGACACACATGTTTTCTACCAGCAAATAAGAAGAAAGCACAACAGTATTCTTGAAGGATGCTGATTTTTTTTGTGTTTTGCAATTCTGCATTTTCAAAAATGACATCTGTTTTGTGAGTGACTAAAAACTCTGGAGGAAGAATTTGTCGAAGGAAATAAAATTGTGTTTCTGAGCATTTTTCTCCTTACTGCCTTCAAACGATATTTGTTTAGTTGGCCCATTTTCCCCAAAATATTGTCAAGGCAGAAGTTTTTCTATGCCCTGCCCACATTGCTGACAAGTTTGAAATGATGTTCCAGTGGCAAATATTTTAAATTTCTTTTAGCACTCTTTTTCCATGTACCAAATCAACCTTTCTTTTGAGCACTCAAAAAAAAATTGTGCCTTCTAGGATCATAAATGAATATAACATATTGCATTTATATACTATATTTCTAGGAGGAACTCAAAAGTATTTTACTGTCTTCACTTTTCCGGGCTATTTATTTATTTTTGCCAGCACATCAACAAATACAAAAGTTTGAGAGCCATTTCTTATTCATTCCCATCTCTTTGATTTATCACTTCCAAGTCCATAAATTTCCAGTCTCTACTTCACACAAATAAAAAGATGCAGTAAGTCATGTAGTTTGTCAAGCAAACCACAGTTTTACGGAAGAATTAATATTGAGTAAGGTCATCTGAGGAAGTCTCGTTAAAAATGATGCAGCTTCAGGTTGAAATCCACATCCTCCCAAATCTGTACATGCCCATTCTCCAAGAATCTCCTTTCTATCCAAAAAACACTCAACTCCTTCTTAGTTGTTACTGGCAGAATCAGCACCCTTCAAAGTAGACACAAAACCACTAACCTCCACGTATGGGTCATTTTCCTCCTGCCTTTGTAAAAAAAATTATGGAGCCCTACATCACAGATAAATGAAATATAATGAATCTTTGAGACCCACATGGGGCAGAAATCTCCCCAGTTGAACTAAGACTTTAGTTCTCATTTATCTAATCCCATAATTCACAAACCCCAAGCCCTCTGTGTTCAATGCTCCTTTCTCATAATCTTTATATGCATTTTTCAAATGATATTGTAGTTAAACACACTTCAACTTTCTGTGGATTTTAGGCATTGACTATCTAAGCATAACTGCTTCAATGTTTCTTCCCTACATACCACTTCTGATACTTTGGTTTCTGTTGATGTCATATCTCTTCTTTGGAAGCACATATACGGAAAGTCCCAGACTGCTTTCTACACAGGATGGCTCTATCATATAAGCTTAAAGAGGACAAAGTTACAGATGAGTCCATCAAGGAAAAATAATTCTTCATTCTAGAAGTCAAAGTTCTCATTGGCAAGGGCCAAACAGAAGGCTATTGCCAAATGTGTCTCACAGATGCGGAAACACAAGTACAAGTACTGAAAGTAGCATATTTTTCAGGAAACTCATAGGCAGAATAGGAGTTCAGCCATTGTTGAGGATTGAATCATGTTCCCCACAAAAAGCATACTCAGGTCTCAATGCCTGGTCTTACAGGATGGAGCCCATTTATATACAGGACCTTCAAAGATGTTATTAGGTAAGGTGAGATCAAATTGAATGAAGGTGGGCCTCAATCCAATATGGCTCAAGTCTGTATAAGCAAATGAATTTGGACACAGAAGAGAAACCATGGGAAGAGCAAGAAACCAGACATCAACAAAACCCAGAAGAGAAAGGAGTGGCTATTGGCCAAATGTTGGAAAAGCCATGGAGTCCCAAGAATCACCTGCAGCCAGCACCAGAACACGACAGTCTTCTGGGAGAAAGTATCCCCTTGCTGATGCCTCAATTTTGGATTCTAACCCCAAAATTATGAGCTAATTAATTCCCATTGTTTATGACAACCCATTGCATGGTTTTTGTTTTAGGAGCCTAGAAACAAAAAGAGCCACACCTGAAGATCTGTGCTCAGGAACTAAGTTAGGTATTGCTCTCTGCCTTGTGAACAGCTCCAGAGGTCACCAGCAAGCCTGTTTGTGTTACAAAGCAAGGCAGACCCCATCAGCACCCCATAACAAAGGCTCCTTAGCAGAGGAGCTTACTGGGAGGAGCCTCAGAGACTGCAGGTCCCAGATCCATTTTTTTTTTTTTTTAACCCAGGTCCCTCCATATGGGAGA
>JAQZBX010111774.1:0-10253 GCA_029593785.1 Cabassous unicinctus
TTCAACTTATTTAGGAACTGCCAAACAGTCCTCCACAGTGGCTCTACCTTTCTACATTCCCACCAACAGTGAATAAGCATTCCTATCTCTCCACATCCTCTCCAACCTTTACAGTTTTCCAACTTTTTAATAGTGGCCAGTCTTGATTTGCATTTCCCTAATTGCTAGTAATATAGAACATTTTTTCATGTGTTTCTTCACTATTTGTATTTCTTCTTTGGACAGTTGTCTTTCCAAGAATTTTGCCCATATTTTGATTGGATACTTTATCTTTTTAAGACTGAGTTGTATGATCTTCTTATATACCATGGATATTAAACACTTAACAAATATTTTCTCCCACTGAGTCAGCTGCCTTTTCACCCTTTTGACAAAATCCTTTGAGGTACAAATGTTTAATTTTGAGGAGGTCCCATTTTTATATTTTTTATTTTGTTACTTATGATTTGGGCATAAGGTTTAAGAAACTACCACCTACCACAAGTTCTTAAAGATGTTTTCTTACATTTTCTTTTCCTCTAGCAGTTTTATGGATGTTGTTTTTTTATGTTGAAGTCCTTGATGCATTTTGAGTTAAATTTTGCTTAAGGTGTGAGATAGGGGTCTTTCTTTTGGATATGGCTATCCAGTTCTTCTAGCACCATTTGTTGAAAAAATTGTTCTGGCCCAGCTGGGTAGATTTAACAACTATGACAAAAATTCCTTTAGTGTAGATGTGAGGTTCAATTTCTGAGTTCTTGATTTGGTTCCAATGGTCAATCTGTCTGTCCTTATGCCAGTACTGTGCAGTTTTTACCACTGTAGCTAAGTAATATGCTTTGAAGTCAGGAACAGAAAGTCATCCAACTTTGTTCTTCTTTATATATTTTTTGTTATTCAGGGCCCCTTACCCTTTCAAAGAAATTTGATTATTGGCATTTTGATTTCTGCAAAAAGGCTGTTGGGATTTTTTATTGGGATTGCATTTAATCTGTAAATCATTTTGGATAGAATTGACATCTTAACGATATTTAGTCTTCCAATTTATGAACACAGAGTGTCCTTCCATTTATTTCAGTCTTCTTTGGTTTCTTTTAACAATGTTTTGTAGTTTCCGAATACAAATCCTTTATGTCCTTTGTTAAGTTTATTCCAAGAATTTGATTGTTTTAGCCACTATTAGAAGTGAATTTATTTTCTGATTTCCTCCTCAGATTGCACATCAAAAATGTATAGAAATGCTATTAATTTTTGCATATTAACCTTGAATCCTGTCACTTTACTGAAACTCTTTATCAATTCTAGTAGCTTTGTTGTTGATTTTTCAGGATTTTCTAGATATAGGATCATGTCCATCAGTGAATAATGAAAGTTTTAATTATTCCTTTCCTATTTGGTTGCCTTTTATTTCTGTGTCTAGCCTAATTGCTCTAGCTAGATCTACTAGCACAATATTGAATAATAATGGTGACAGTGGTCATCCTTGTCTTGTTCCTGATCTCAGCAGGAAAGCGTTCAGTCTTTCACCATTGCATATAATGTCAGCTGTAGGTTTTCATATAGGCACTTTACCATATCGAGAAAGCCTTCCTTCTATTCCTATCTTTTGGAGTGCTTTTATCAAGACAGGTTGCTGTGTTTTGTCAGATGCCTTTTCTGCTTCAATTGAGAGGATCATGTGCTTTTTCTTCTTCAATTTATCAAAGCTGTTTATTACAATAATTGATTTTCTCGTGTTGAAACCTCCTTGCATACCTGGAAGAAAACCCACTTGATCGTGGTGTAGAATTCTTTCAATGTGTCTTTGGATTCTGTCTGCAAGTACTTTGTTAAGGATTTTTGCATCTATATTCATTAGAGATATTGGTCTATAATTTTCTTTTTTTTCTTAGTATCTTTATCTGGTTATGATATTAGGGTGATGTTGGTTTCATTGAATGAGTTTGGTCACTTTCTCTCTTGTTCAATTTTTTTTTGAAGAACTTGCACAAGATTGTTAGTAGATGGCCCTTAAATAATTGGCAGAATTCCCCTGTGATGCAATCTGTTCTCAGACTTTTCATCTTTGGGAGGTTTTTGATGATTGTTTCAACCTCTTCCCTTGTGATTAGTTTATTGAGGTCATCTATTTCTTCTAAAGTGGGTGTAGATTATTCATGTGTTCCCAGGAATTTGTCCACCTTGTCTACAATTTCTAGGTTTCTTTTTTGGCATACAGTTGTTCATAGTATCCTTTTACGATCTCTCTTATTATTTCTACAAGGTCAGTGTTAATGTCTGTCCTCCCATTTCTGATTTTATTTATTTGTGTCTTCTCTCTTCTTTGTCAGTCTAGCTAAGGGTTTGGCAATTTTGTCCATCCTCTCAAAGAACTAACTTTTCATTTTTTTGATTTTCTCTATTGTTTTTTTTTTCTTCTCAATTTAATTTATTTCTGCTGTGATCTTTACTATTTTCCTTCAGCTTGATTGAGGATTAGTTTGGTGTTCTTTTCCTAGTTCTTCCTGGTGTGCAGTTAGATCATCAATTTTAGGTCTTTTTTCTTTTTTACTGTAAGAAATAAGAGCTATAAATTTCCCCCTCAGCACTGCCTTTTTGGTATCCCATAGGTTTTGATATGTTGTGTTCTCATTTTGATTCATCTCAAGTTATTTGCTGAATTCTCTTGCAATTTCTTCTTTGACCCACTCATTGTTTAAGAATGTGTTGTTTAATCTCCATATATTTATGAATTTTCCATCTTTCTGTCTTTTATTGATTTCCAGCTTCATTCCATTATGATCAGAGAAAGTGTTTTTTATAATTTCAAGCATCTAAATTTATTGAGACTTGTCTTGTGACCCAACATATGATCTATCTTCGAGAAGGATAATTGCACACTTGAAAAGTATGTATATCCTGCTGTTTTGGGGTGCAATGCTCTATAGAGGTCTCTTAGGTCTAGCTCATTTATCATATTATTTAATCTCTCTGTTTCTTTCTTTATCCTCTGTCCAGAAATTCTATCCAAGACTGAGAGTGGCATATTAAAATCTCTAATTATTATTTTAGAAATATCTATTTCTACCTTCGGCTTTGCTAGTGTGCCTTCATGTGCCTTGGGGCACAGAGGTTAGGTGCATAAATATTTAGAACAGTTATTTCTTCTTGTTTAATTACCCCTTTTGTTAATAGATAATGACCTTCATCCCCTATAAAAGTTTTCCATTTAAAATCCGTTTTGTCTGATATTAGTAACACTACTCCAGTTTTTTTTTTTCTTACTATTTGCATGGCATAACTTTTTCTAATCTTTCATTTTTTACTGGTTATGTCTTTACATCTTAGGTGACTCTCTTGTAGACAACATAAAAATGGGTCATGTTTTTTAATCCATTCTATTGGTCTGTGTCTTCTGATGGGGGTGTTCAAGCCATTAAAATTCAGTGTTATAACCATGAAGGCTTACTTACTTCATGCATGTAGACCCTTGGCTTACTGTTGTCATATCATACTATAGTCTATATATATTCTACATTTCTACATTCTTCCCCAGGTCTCTAGCCTTTGTTTTCTCCTTTCAGTCTGCAGCACTCCCTTTAGCATATCTTGTAATTCTGGTCTTTTGGTAACATATTCTATCAGATTTTATTTGCCAGTGAAGACTATACACTCCCCT
Source organism: Cabassous unicinctus (assembly GCA_029593785.1). Classification (NCBI taxonomy): domain Eukaryota; kingdom Metazoa; phylum Chordata; class Mammalia; order Cingulata; family Chlamyphoridae; genus Cabassous; species Cabassous unicinctus. Next base: position 3,638 of record JAQZBX010111774.1, read on the forward strand.
TAATTTTTGAATGGAAGCTCTGTTGGATACAGAATTCTTGGCTGGCAGATTTTCTCTTTGAATACCCTAAATACACTCTACCACTTCCTTCTCTCCTCCAAGGTTTCTGATGAGATCAGCACTTAATCTTATTGAGTTTCCCTTGTATGTGATGATTTGCTTCCCTCTTGCTGTGTTCAGAATCTTCTCCTTATTTCTGAATAGTAGGTATCTCAGAGTAAGTCTATGCGTGCTTAATTTCTTCAGAGTGCTTTGTCCTTCTTGGATATTGATATTTATGTCTTTAATAAGGGTAGGGAAGTTTTCAGTCATGATAACTTCAAGTATTCTTTCTGCCCCATTTATATATTCTTCTTCTTGAACACCGATAATGCACATGTTTTTGTGTTTTGTGTTGTCATTCAATTCCCTGAGACCCTGTTCCATTTTTCCATTCTCTTCTCTTTCTCTTTTCCTTCACTAATTCTTTCTTCAAGCAGTTCAAATCTGCTCTTATGTGCCTCTAGTTTATTTTTAATCTCTTCCAGCCTGTCTTTCATTCCCAAAAGGTCTGTTACTTTTCTTTGCAGATTTTCAAATAGCTCTTTATGCTCACCCAGTGTCTTCTTAATATCCTTTATTTCTTTAGTCACATTTTCTTTCAATTCTTTAAATTGATTTAGGAGAGTTGTGTGATTATCATTGATTAATTTTCTTAAATCCTATTTCTCTCCAGGGTATTTGGTTTGTTTCTTCGGCTGGGCCATCTCTTCCTGTTTCCTAGTATTACTTGTAATTTTTTGCTGATGTCTGGGCATCTAATATGTTGTTGAATGTACTGCAATGCCCAAATTCTCTCTCTTGCCTATTTTTATTATTTTTTTCACAGCTCTTTGATATTTGGTTAAACTTATCTCAAGTCTTTAAAATTGCCCAGCTTAATTTACCAAAATCATGCCAGGGATTCACTAATGGGGCACAGACTTTCTCCCAGGGGTGGGGTAAAGAGAATTCTAAAAGCAGTTTTTGTCCATGCCATTTCCAGCTGTGCCATCAGATGGTGCTCATTGGTGCACCTTTCCATGGAGGTGTATCTCTCCTGATTTTTTGTTTTTTTGTTTGTTTTCATCTGGGCAAAGCTGAGATTCAAAGTGAGCTCTGCTGGCGAAATACATTGATGAAAAGCCCCCAACTGTCCCTCCCTTTTCCCTTGTAACAGCTGACAGGGAGGAAGACATCTGCTCTCCTTTTAGTCAGCTGCCAAGCTCCAGGTGTTTTACCACCACTGAATATATTGGAGCTGGTGGTGCCTTGCTTGGCAGCTGGGATGTTTAGTAACTCACAGTTTGTTGTTTTTGCTTCTTTGTCTTTCTGTCCCTAACCCTCCTGGGAGTTGTGAAGCACTCTCCAGGTCTGCTGCCTTCCGAGAAGGTCCTTTGGGCAGGTTTTGGCTCATTCTCTGTTGTTTCTTTGTGAAAACACTGAGCCTTATCTGCCTAATCTGACACCATGTTCCCACAATCAATTATTCCTTTTCAAATATATATTTTTTTATTTTTAAAGAATCTTTACATCAAAAAAAAAGGGGATTCCCATATACATCACCCCCTCCCACTCCCACACTTGTATTTATTCTTTATGACTCTTTGATACACTGTCTAGTGTCCTTTCCATTCATCTGCAGTAAACCCCTTAGCAATGTTTGGAGGATAGGGCTAGTGGAGACAAACTTAATCTGTTTTTGTTTATCTGGAATGCCTTCATCTCTTCCTCATTTTTGAAAGACTGTCACACTGGATAAAAAATTCTTGCTTAATAACCATATTCTTTCAGTATTTTATTTATTGTTCCATCTGCCTTCTTGCTTCCTTAATTTCTGATGAAAAATTGGCATTTAATCTTATTGGAATTCCTTTTGTATTTAACTCATTGCTTTTGTCGTGTAGCTTTCAGAACTCACTACTTGTTCTTGGCACTATAAAGTTTGATAAATAAATAGAAACTAATAGTTTCTAGACATTTATATTTTTGAATTTACCCTGTGTAAGGTTTGTTGGAATTCTTGAATGTTTATATTCATGTCTTTCATTAAAATAGGATCGTTTTCTGCCATTATTGTTTTGAAAATTTATTCTGACACTTTTTCTCTTTCTTCTCCTTCTGAGGTCCCCATAAGTCATACATTGGGTTATTCTATGATATCCAACAGTTGCTTAGGCAGTGTTTGTGTTTTTCATTGTTTTTGATCTGCTTCTCAGCCCAAATCAATTCAATTGTCTTGTTTTCATGATCACTGATTCTTTCTTCTGCCAGCTCCAATCTTCTACTGAAATCCTCCTGGGAAATTTTCATTTCAGGTATTGTGATCTTAATCTCCTGTGGTTCTGTTTAAATTTTTCTCTCATTACTGAGATTCTTATCTTACTTATTCATTGTTTTTCACATATCCTTTAGCACTTTGTCTATATTTTTCTTTATCTCTTTGAGAATACTGAGGATTATTTTTTTCTTTTCTCTTTGCGAATGCTGAGGATTATTTTTTTAAGTCTTTTTCTGGTATGTGTTAAATTCAGTCCTCTTTATGGTTTCTGGATTATTATTTTGTTACTTTGCCTTGGCCATCTTTTCTTGTTTCGGTGTCTTCTAATCAATTTTTGTTCACAGTACATTTTAGTATTTTAAAGTTTAATATCTGGAACTTAGCCTCTGAGTTTTCTGTTCCTTGTGTTTCCATCCAGATAGTGAAATTACAGAGATTTCCTTGATTTTCAGTAGCTAAGATAACAAACTGAAACAAACAGCACCTTCCACATTCTTTGCCAGTTGGCTTGAATGTAATTGGTGGTTTTCTTGAGATCTTAGCACTTTTATCCAGATCAGTCTATGGCAAATTCAAAGTGAAGATTCCACTGTGTCTTATCAGATCTGCATGGAGCCATATAGCCTGCTTTTTCCCCTGGGTTTCTGCTTGCCTGTGTCTTTAGGAATTTCCCTAATGGCAGGCATTCCTATGCCCCCTCTATTTCCTTTTTTAATAGACTTTCACCCCTCTCTGGTTGCTTTTAGTCCCTTATGGCACTACCTGTTCCTGGCCCAAGGAGCAGGAGGAGAAATAAGTTGTTAGAAATGAAGTTGGCAGTCCCTATCAGCTAACTGTATTTGTGGGGATTTGTATATTCTTTGTGATTTTCATATTTTTCTGCCTCATGGCCCTAGCTGAATTTTAAATTTGCAGGATATAACTCTTTTCCAAGAAAGAGATATTGTTTAGAATTTATAGGAGAAAATGTGAAGAATGATTTTGGCTTCTGTTTGCTCTTGAGTTTATTACTTTCCAAATATTTATTCTATAGAAATAATTAACTTGCGTTTTCGTGGATAGTTTTTTAACAGTTTAACCAATATTATCTCTCACTTAAATCTATGATGTGGAAGGAGTTAAATACAGAGATTCAATATCTTAAGAAAACCAACTAGAGCTACAAATTTATTAATTTATCACTAACTTTTTTGAATTGGCATTTTATTTTCATCTCTGTATTGTTTTATACTTACATGTATATAAATAATCATGCATCTGCTTTAGAAATATATTTTTAAAATAACCAAATATTTTGTTTATATTTTCTGATAGCTCATTATTTCCTGTCTTAGTCACTGAAATATTTGTTGATAGTATAAATTACAGCAAACATGAATATTGACCTTCATGTCAATAATTTTTTTCCTTCTCTGATCTCCCATCTCAATATCTCTTTTTAAAGATGATTTAAGCCCCTGTATTCAAACAAATTCTCTAGATGTCTTCTGTTACATTCCAAGGTTTGGAAGGCCAATAGTTTCCTGTCTCAATATCTTTGATATCTGTGAATATTTTGTGATGGATGATCATGTGTTCACAGTGATTGCCATTCTGGTTTAATCAGCTTGGAAACTTCAGTAAATGCTAACAGCATTAAAGTAAATACGTAAAGCATGCCACTGTGATTCCTAGTTAGTATCTGAATAGTGAAAATTTTACTTTCATATACAAAGAAAGTACTAAGAACTTAAGTAATCTATTAAATAAGAAAATATTTTGACATTGAATAAGAATTTAACTTGTTAATAGTGGTAAAAGCAAAATATTACATATCAGACTTCCTCACAGTTCTAATCTTCCCAGAAATGTTTGGTGAATAATACTCATAAGATGTCATTATATACATTTTATAAAGGTGCCTAGGTTACCCAAATATTACTCAGAAACTACAGGGATTCCTATCCTCCCCACCGCCCACACCCCCAACAACACCGCACAAAACCATTCCCCATCTGTGTGGTACTACACCCGCAATGGATATACACATCCTGGGGCCTTGCCACCGAGCATAGGCACCTTTATAAAATGTATATATATATATAACAAATAACATTTATGTAAACAAATGCACATATATGCATATGTATTTATATATCATTTTACAAATTTAAAAAAAAATTAAAAAAAATTAATAACTTAAAAAAAAAAGATGTCATTATATTTTAATTTTGTACTTACTTCCAGTTGTTTCATTACATATAGGGCAGGAGTACCTAAGTAAAAAATGTCCTGTCTGGGAATACTTAGTTTTATGAAAATAAATTTTAGGCAGATAATATACATTCCCATAGGGAGGAGAAAAATAATTGCCATTCTATATAAGAAATATAAAATCATTCAATGTAGACGTGATGAAGTGGAGTAAAAAATAAAAAATGAGATATTGTAAGAAATAAAATATCTGATTGGTCTGAAATATTTGTTTTCTATCTATTCTGTGATATTATATATTTGAAAGTTTATGCTAAAATATTAAATCAAAAACATAGTTGTACTTATATCTCAGATATCACCTCTCATACAGTTCATCTATGATGACAATCAGCTTTGCAATTAACTTCAGGTAAATACTGATTTCCAAATGAAGCACAACCATAAATAATTAAAAACAATTATAAAATATTTAAACTTTTGAAGTTTTAACTTATTACCATAATGTGAATTTTCTTTAAAATGATTAAAAATTTTAACTTTTCTGACTCATATTAATTTATATTTTGAACACCAATGTATTCTGCTATTATACATTCACTACCTACAATAGGATTGGCAGTAGTAACATTGAGACAAATACATTGAAGAAACATTAATTAAATCCTGTTTTAAAAAACTGTTGAGATAATAATGTTCAGAGTTAACATTTTTCTTTACTTTGCCTAGTGAAATTAAAAATATTTTGGAAAGTTAATAATATATTACACTTTATCTCAAAGTTTTCTTGATTCAACTTTATCACTATTATATATGATTATGTTGATATCTGATTTTATCCTTTTAATTTATTAAGATATTTTATTAAAAAACAAGCAAAACAAAACAAATAAAAGGATTTATCAATATAGAGGAAGTTTATATAATACAATTATTGCAATTAGAACATAAAGGAATATGTATTGCAGTGATGGATACAGGCCATATATTTTATATAACTTACAAAATTGTGTGGGACAAAGTGTAAACTAGAATGTAAACTGTAGTCCATGTTAACTAGCAATGTTTCAAAATGGGGTCATCAATTTGTAACAAATGTACCACACTACTGAAGGGTGTTGTTAATGTGGGAAAGTATAGGAGGAGGTGGGATGGAGGCATATGGGAATCCCTTATATTTTTTTATGTAACATTTATGTATTCTAAAGCATCTTTGAAAATAAAAAATAAATTTTAAAATAAAAAGTTAATTGAAAAATATAAAAGAAGCTTCAAATGGAAAAAAAGATTAAGAAGCAAATCTGAAAATGATAATTGGCCATACAGATATGCAAAACAGAAAAAGAAATATGTGGGACTTGTACAAATTGAAGCAGATTATTGCTTTAACTAAAGATTAAATCAAAATGAAATACAAGATAAAATAGTTAATGAACTATTAACTATTAATAGACCTGAAAAATTACCCTGAACATCACAGAGTGAGGTAAATGAAATTTCACACACACATGCTCAAGTGCATACATACAGAACACAAAAATGAAATATACAAGTTAATGATTATCAATAATAAAGAAAAGAAGAAGAAAAAGGAGAGGGTTTTTCATTGTCAATTACTGACATTTCATTAAAATTGTAAAATATTTGAATCCACGTGTTCAGAAAGAACAAGTTATTCCAAGCTGGATATATAAAAAGGAATCTATAAATGGTGTGTAGGTATTTGGTTTACCGTTCCAGCCCATGTTTTACCCTTCTCTAGCCTGCTTAGTTTCCTGGAGCCTAAAGGTCTTGGGCTGCATCAAGGAGCTCCGTGTTCTTGGATTCTGTTTGGCTTTTGGCCAAGAGCTGACCTTTCATGAAATCAGACAGAAGGAGATAAGGGTGGCCAGAGGTGTTTATTCTCAGAGTTCTTTTTGTGGAGCTGGCATAATAAATAAATGAGGCATTGTTTCATAAAGGGTATTCAATTAATACAGATATTATATCTATGACTCCTCTAAGACCCCTTAAAATCTCCACATCCCTGATCAATGAATTTTAGCTGTTCACAAGCCCAGTCGAAGCACATTACACTTGCATTAAACGTCTTCCTCTCACACCCTAGGTTTACCATGTGCTTGT
>JAQZBX010111775.1:0-10252 GCA_029593785.1 Cabassous unicinctus
ATTTTGCTCAACCCCCAAATGTATGACAATTGTACACTGAATATCCTTTATATTATGTGTTGAAAATATGGATAATATCATAGTTCAAACACAGGTTTCTGTTTTCTATATGTAGGATAAAATGGTGGTAAAAAATGTATACATAAATATGTTTCTACATATACATATACATTACCCAAAGTTAAATGGTGGGGGTAGTGCACAAGGATTGACATATCAGCCCAAAATAAAACATTACCATCTTCTCTTATTAGTTTTCATTGTGAAGGATAATTTTACATATATGTTTTCCTTTTTAATTTTCCTCAGTGGAATTTAGTTTATTATAGCTACATGAGCAATATGTGCTAATCACTAGCATCATTTCTTTCCCTGTGTCACTATCTCACTCCTTCCTGGGAGATCCTGAGATGATCACCCAAAGTATTTGCACTTAAGTCTGCTTCTGAAAGAAGCAGCCTAAGATAATTTCTAGGGAAGTGGTATTAGGAAGCTGACCTCCCCAATAAGAATTTGTATTTGGATCTTTTGCTGACCAGCAAAACTGTGGACTGTGAAAACTCCAGTTGTCACCAGTCAACACAATGACTGGGACTCATTTAATAGGAGCATATGAACTGACATATAACAATGGCATTTTTATGGATTGTGGAATATTTGGGCCCTAACTGATATTAGTAATTGTATTAGCCAGAGAAGTGCTGATGCAAAATACCATAAATCAGTTGTATTTTATAAAGGGTATTGATTTTGGGTAGACGCTTACAGTCACAAATCCCTAAAGAGTCCAACTCAAGGTATAATATTAGGTACTGTGGGAACCCTCTAATTTTATATTTAAAAAAATAGCTTGGAGGCCTGTTTTCTCCACCCACACAGAGAAATCACCAGGCCTCCTTATCTTATCTCCCTTATCTCCTACCTTATCTCCTAAGTATATCACTAAATGTTTCTGTAATCCTGCTTCCCCATTATCAGCCTAGAGTTCTTATGAGATTATTTACACCCCTCACATGCTTTAGCTGCCTGCTCCCCTGTATGTGCACTCTGATATTGACTGTGAAAAAATCCCAAATAAAAAGTGTGCTGGGGATTAGCTTGAGAGCACAGCTTCATCATATGTTCTCCCCTTGATCTCCCTCAACCTCCCTGTTAAGAGTAATGTCATTGCACCATTGTGGCCTTGGCTTGACAGACCCCCACAAGACTTGCAGGACAATTTCCTACAAGTGGTGACCTCGGATGTGATTCAGTCCAGTGGTGCAATCGACACATCAAAGGGATGAAATTTATCCAGATAACTCATCATCCCAAGGTAAGGAAACAGCAAAGCCCACTTGGGACATTTGCCTATGTGTCTAGAATTCACATTCACAGGGGTATTATCTATTTCATCATGGGTTCAGGACTCTCAAAAGAGCAAAAGGTTTTTGTTAAAATCACTCAGCAATTACTAATGGCAGCTAACTATAAGGTAAAAGAAACTCAACTATTCACTTTATTAAAATTGGTCCAGGACTTCTGGGAAGATGGCTGACTAATAAGACTCAGGAATCTCTTCTCCAGAAAAATAGCTAGAGAACAGGCTGAAACAGCCCCAAAATAGATCTTCTAGGGTTTAGGACAGCAAGTGAAGGCTGCACACCACCCAGAGGAGAGAGGGAAAAAAGAGGGAAATTGCGACAACAGAAGCGTGAGTTGGAATCACCAGCAGATGCTGCTGCCGGCATCCTCCCCGACACTCCTTGGAATACTCCGGCCTCTGGGCCTGTGACTACAGACAAAGGGGGCTCCAGGGAACTACCACTCCCAGAAAGGGGAGAGAGATATACACAGCCTTAGGCTCATTCCGGTTCTGACCTGCAAATTTGGGCTGCGGAGCCCCACGGACCCTTCACATGGCAGTTTGCCCTGGGAGCCTAGGAGAAATCTAACCCTCACTATCTCCCTCTCTTCTAGCCCGGAGTAATTCTTGAGAACTCCACAGGAGAGGGGAGAGAGGGCCTGGGGCTGACCCTCCTTTTGACTCCCAGTTTTGGTTTGCCCTGTCCTGAGAGCCCTTCGAGGCCAGGTGGAGCTGTGCCTTTGTTTGCCTTGGAGCCTGAAAGGTGCTAAAGATATACAAACCTCCCAATCTCCTCTGCTACTAACAGGGACTGATTGTTGGGGATTCAGAGGGGAGAAGAAATATTTCCTTGCTGGGAAAAGGAAGGGCTGCCAGAGAAAATTGGAGAACTGTCTCCAAAAGTAAATTACAAGTAATTACAAACTAACCAGATGCCTAAACACCAGCAAAAAATTATAAGCCATACTAAGAAAAGAGAAGATAAGGCTCAAGAAAAGGAATACATCAAAGTCCCAGAAGTGATGCAGAATTTAAGAAAACTAATTAGTGAGATGAGCACATATTTCCAAAATCAAATTAATGAGATGAGAGACAATATAGTTAAAGAGATAAATGACATCAAGAACACATTGAGCAAATGCAAAGAAGAATTTGAAATCCTGAACAGAAAAGTAATGGAGTTCATGAGAATGAAAAACACAATAGGTGAAGTCAAAAATACATTTGAGGCCTACAACAGCAGACTCAAAATGTTAGAAGAAAGAATAAGTGATATCAAAGACAGAGAAGCTAAAATTGAAGAGAGGTAAGAAGAGAGAGAGAAAAGAATGGAAAAAATTGAGCAAGGGCTCAGAGAGTTGAATGAAAGCACAAAACGCAACAATACACATGTCATGGGAGTTCCAGAAGGGGAAGAGAAAGGAAAAGGGGCAGAAAGAGTATTTGAGGAAATAATAGCTGAAAATTTACCAACTCTCACAAAAGAAATGAACTTACATGTCCAAGAAGCACACCATACCCCAATGAGAATAAATCCAAATAGACCTACATCAAGACACATACTATTCAGAATGTCAAATGTAAAAGATAAAGAAAATTCTCAGAGCAGCAAGAGAGAAGCAAACGATCATGTACAAAGGACATCCAGTAAGACATAGTGCAGATTTCTCTTCAGAAACTACGGAGGCAAGAAGACAGTGGTATGATACAATTAGTAACTGAAAGAGGAAAACTGCCAGCCGAGAATTCTTTATCCGGCAAAACTGCCCTTCAAATATGAAGATGAGTATAAATTATTCACAAACAAACAGAAACTAAGAGAGTTTGCAAAAAACAATCCACCTTTACAGGAAATATTAAAGGAAGCCTTGGAATCTGAAAGAAAAAGACAAGAGAGGGAGGCTTGGAGGAGAGTATAGAAGAAAGAAAACCAAAAAGGATAACCAAAAGAGTAAAAAGAGAGACAAAAACAAGATGACATATGAAAACCAAAGAATACAAAGGAGGAAATAAATACTGCATTTTCAGTATTATCATAGAATGTGAATGGATTAAATTCCCCAATCAAAAGATACAGGCTGACAGAATGGATAAAAGAACATGAGCCATCCATATGCTGCTTACAAGAAACTCACCTCAGACCCAGGGATACAAACCAGCTGAAGGTAAAAGGTTGGAAAAAGATACTCCACACATATAGTAAACAGAAAAGAGCAGGGGTAGCTATACTAATATGAGACAAAACAGACTTGAAATTCAAAAAGGTGATAAGAGATACCAAAAGCCATTATATATTAATAAAAGGGACAATCCTCCAGGAAGATATAACAGTCATAAATATCTACACACCTAACCAGGGTGTCCCAAAATATATGAGACAAACTCTGGCAAAACTGAACGGAGAAATAGACATTTCTACAATAATCTTTGGAGACTTCCACACCCCTCTCACATCATTAGATAGAACAACTAAACAGAAGATCAACAAGGAAACAGAGAACTTGAACAATATGATAAACAAGTTAGACCTAATGACATATACAGAACACTGCATCCAAACTCAGTGGGTTATACATTCTTCTCAAGTGCCCATGGATCTTTCTCCAGGATAGACCACATGTTAGGTCACAATTCAGCTCTCAATAAATATAAAAAAGATTGAAATTATACAAAGCACCTTCTCAGATTATAATGGAATGAAACTAGAAATCAATAACAGACAGGAAAAAAGCAAATTTGAAATGGACAAATTTCTAGAAATGCATAACCAACCTGCAGTGACGCTACAAGAAATACAAGAACTTAACAAACTAATCACAATTAAGGAGATTCAATCTGTCATCAAAAATCTCCTAGTAAAGAAAAGTCCAGGACTAGATGGCTTCACAGGTGAATTCTACCAAGCATTTAATAAAGAATTAACACCAATCCAATTTAAAGTCTTCCAAAAATTTGAAGAAGAGGGAAAATTACCCAACAAATTTTATGAAGCCAACTTCACCCTAATACCAAAGCCAGATAAAGATTCCACAAGAAAAGAAAATTACAGACCAATCTCTCTAATGAACATAGATGCAAAAATTCTCAACAAAATACTTGCAAAGTGAATCCAACAGTATATCAAAAGACTTATGCATCACAACCAAGTGGGATTTATTCCTGGTATGCAAGGCTGGTTCAACATAAGAAAATCAATCAATGTAATACTCCATATTAACAAATTGAAGGAAAAAACACACATGATCATCTCAATAGATGCAGAAAAGGCATTCAAAAAAATCCAACATCCTTTTTTGATAAAAAATACTTCAAAAGATAGGAATAAAAGGAAAATTCCTCAATATGATAAAAGGCATATATGAAAAACCCGCAGCCAACATCACACTCAATGGGGAAAGGTTGAAAGCTTTCTCTCTAAGATCAGAAACAAGACAAGGATGCCCACTGTCACCATTGTTATTCAACATTGTACTAGAAGATCTAGTGAGGGCAATTAGACAAGAAAAAAAAAATTAAAGTTTCCAAATAGGAAAAGAGGAAGTAAAACTCTCACTGTTTGCAGATGACATGATCCTGTACTTAGAAAATCCAGAAGTATCCACAACAAATCTACTTGAACTAATAAATGAGTTCAGCAAAGTGGCAGGATACAAGATCAACATGCAAAAATCAGTAATGTTTTTGTAAACTAGTACTGAACAACCTGAGGAGGAAATCAGAAGGAAAATTCCATTTTCAATAACAACAAAAAGACTCAAATACCTAGGAGTTAATTTAACCAAAGAAGTACAGTACCTATATCCAGAAAATTACACAAAAAATGCTAAGAGAAATTTAAATAGACTTAAACAAATGAAATGTTCATGGATTGGAAGAATAAATATCATGAAGATGTCAATCTTGCCCAAACTGATTTAAAGATTCAATGCAATACCAATGATTAGGGAAATGCAAATCAAAACTACAATGAGATATCATTTTACACCTATCAAAATGGCCACTATTAAAAAGACAGAGAACTACAAGTGTTGGAGAGGATGTGGAGAGATAGGAACACTTGTTCACTGTTGGTGGGAATGCAAAATGGTACAACCACTAGGGAGGATTGTTTTGGAGTTCCTAAAGAAGTTGAATATAGACTTGCCATGTGACCCTGCAATACCACTATTGGGTATATACCCAGAAGAACAGAGAGCAGTGACATGAACAGACATCTGCACATCGATGTTCATAGCAATATTATTCACCATTGCCAAAAGTTGGAAACAAACCAGGTGTCCATCAACAGATGAATGGATAAACAAAATGTGGTCTATTCACACAATGGAATATTATGCAGCTGTAAGAAGAAATGAAGTCCTAAAGCATATGGCAACATGGATGAACCTGGAGGACATTATGCTGAGTGAAGCAAGCCAGGCACAAAAGGACAAATACTGTATGAATGAGTTACTATGAACCAAATATATTGTGTAGCATATTGTTTGTTTCAAAAAAAAATTATATGTAAAATAAATAAACAAATAAATATGGATAATAATTTAAAATAATAAAAATATTTATAACCAAATTGAATCATTATTTTAACAAATTTTAGTTTCGATGGTAATTGTAAGTTGTAAAATGTTTGCTTGGAAACAGTTTCCAAATTCCTTTTCTGTAACTTATGTATAGAAAGTATATACAAGGTGTTTCTATTATTACAGAAAAAGAAAGTAATTTTTTCCTGAGATAAAATGACTAGTTGTTAAGAAAAAGCAAAATGTGGGACAAAACTTGAATGCATACAGAAAATGCAGAAAGTACATGGAAAAGGAATTTTTGTGGTCACACTTAAGTAAGACTTAATGGGTTTATCTATAAAGTTTTGAAAGCTTTAGTATTCAAATAGTGTATGCTGATACAAAGTTAAAGTTTTGTCCTTTCTCAGTTTCTTAATTCTTTGGTCTGTTTTAGTAAAGTTAATAGAGTTTTTCCCCTGAATTATCAGTATACAAAAAAGAAATCTGTTTTATAAAACTAATTTATTATACTTAACCTTATCATTTTTTCCTTAGAGAAACAAGTTTTACCACTTTTAGAAGAACATAATGTTCAAACCTGCTTTTTCAAAATCAAATTCTTAAAAGGAGCTTTTTATTTCAAATTATTGCAAAAGATTTGTTCTTTCACCTTAAAAAAGATAAAGTAATAAAATAGTTGAGTTTATTTGCTATGTTATAGACTAAATGGAAAGTATTTGAAATTGTTCTAAAATTAAAAGGTATTCTTTAACCATCTGTTAATTAAAGTTATATGAATAAAACATTCATATAAATACTTAAAAGTGTATAAAATTCCTAAAAATTAAACAATGTTTATATGTCACAGAAACAACCTCATTGCCTAAAAGTCAAGTGGCAGATGCTTAAACTCAGGTTTATCTAATTTACCCCACCTCTGCTAAAGAAGCAGATCTATAGCTCCAAAACAGAGTACCCAATAGTGGCTGCCAGGCATAGTGCATCACAGTAAATTATGGTAAATTAAAATACCACCACTGCAGTATGCAGCAGTCCCAAATATTTCAAGTTTGTTGCAAAAAATAATGTCCAGTTATGTCACTATCACTTTATTTTGAAACTTGCTAAGGCCATCTTTAGTATCTCCTTAAAGAAGTCTAGCCAGCCTGCATTTCCCTTCCTGTAAGAAAGCCAATAATAAACCAAGTTTAAATTCTATACTGTGAGTCATAGACACAGTTCCAATTAAAATGCTAACAGCAGGACCAATGCGGGTATTAAGATTACAAGTTAACATTCTGCCCCATAGCCCAAATAAAAGAGTAATAATTTGTTGTTGCCTATGCCTCAAGCTATACAAAATAATGAAAATAAAGTCATTTTAATCATGCTACTAGCCTATATAACCTCACTGGTTTGAAATCTTAACCTATAAGAAATTAAGTTTATTCATTGGATCTCTACTACTTAAAAGTTCTATTATTTTTTGTTACTATAATTATGAATTATGTTTAAAATGCTTAAATACTAACCAAAACTTTAATAATACAATGCATTACATACTTAAGTAATTTGATAACTCAAAAGTTACATGTAAATATGTATTTTCGAATGCTTATGTAAAGCTCTACTTTTGAGTTTAAACAATCCTAAAACTGAATGTAGTAGGGAAAAAATTTAGTGGGTATTATTCAAACCTAAAAATATAACATCATGCAAAAAACCTTGTTAATCAGGTAAACAATCCCTTGCTAGTCAGCACTTTTCATATTTTAGAAACAATAATGAAAACTAAAACAGTAAGCACGTCAGGAATATTTGTATAAAATAAAAACAGGTAAAGTGCATTCCAAGGAGTGTTGTGTTCCTGAGAAGGCTGGCCACTTTCTTGGGGACAAATGCATAAACCTTGGAATTTATTGCCCAGAGAGTGTTGTGTTCCTTCCTGAGGAGGCTGGCCACTCCCTCAGGAATTGACACAGTGCTCACAACTTATCTATAGTATCAAATTCATTAATCATAAACACAATAAAAGGTTGTCCCTAATCAAACCAGTTAAAATTCCACCGTAGGACAAGGGGCTCTACACAAGTGTTTTCAATCAAAACTTTAGTATCAGTTACTAATTCAAAACCTCCCAACAAGAAGCTAAATATTAGTAGGTTCATATGCAAAACTCCTCTATTCACCTATCATTCCATAACTCTGTTTAATATTAATTTACTCTTTCAATTGATTGTTATTCTTTTTTCTCACTCTAATTGTCAATATAAGCTTATTAAACTAGATATACATATTGATATTTATCTTGTTTCTTTGTTTTAGATTACATGATATATTTTAAATACTTTTAGGGCTGAGTTAATTGGACTTTACTAGGGGTTATTTGGAAACTAGTTGGAGTAAATGAAATTTGGAGATGTTTATAGAGTTGTGTTAAAAGTGTTTTCAGGGGACTGTAGTAAGCCTGGAATTCTTATGAGATTATTTCCACCCCTCATGTGCTTTACCTGCCTGCCCCCTGCATGTGCACCCTGACATTGACTGTGAAAAAATCCTGAATAAAAAGCATGCTGGGGATCAGCTTGAGAGCACAACTTCTTCAGCTGTTCTCTCCCTGATCTCTCTCAGCCTCCTTGTTAAGAGTAATTTCATTGTGCCATCATGGGCTCTGCTTGACAGAACCCTGCAAGACTTTGCAGGATGGATTCCTGCAGGTACTTTCTCAGAGTCTGTTGCCACAGTTGATGCAAGGTGGCAGATGATGTCTGCAATGGTTCATGCTTCTTCTCCCTCTTAAGTCTCTGTGGTCCTAACTTCTTCCAATATCAGCTGTAGGCTGGAATAAGTCCTGTATCTCTCCCAGGGTTTGTTTCCCTCTGGGCACAGCTACTCTGCTCTTTCCACAATGCCAGCTGTAGACTATCAGGCTCTCTCTTCCTGGGTCTTCAGCCATGTCTATTCCTCTATGTTCTTCTCCTGTGTGTTTACTTCCTGGAGCTCCAGCCTAAAAACTCCAAACTCCCTTGTCTCTGGTGTGTTTTCTCTGTGAGTCCCCACCCACCAAGGGGGTGGGGATTAAATGTCCTACTGTCTCTGGCCCAATCAAAGCCTTAATCATTATTTAATGAAGTAAAAGTGGAACCTCTGAATCCAATATTATCTAATATGTCCAGAGGAACAGACCAGTTTACAAATATAATTCTATATCTAGTTTTGGAATTCATAAACAATTTCAAACTGCTACACCCCACACTCTGAATTCCAAAAAGATATTACAATATTCAAAAAACTTTATTTGAGTAGCAATACTAAGTGCAAAATCATATCACAATCAGTTTATGAAAATACAGTTTGTCTTGGAGCAAAGTTCCATCTCCTGTAGACCTCTGAAACTTACAAAACCATTTATATTCTTCCAAAACACAAATGGACAGACAAAGGATAAACATTTTCATTACTATAAGGAGAAATTGGGATAGAAACATGAGTAATGGGTCCTCTACAGTTCAGTAAACCTGCAGGGCATATTCCAATTGATTTCAAAGTCTGAGTGTCATTCTTAAGATGATGGTTTCTTCTCCCTGTGGACACATGGGGAACTACCCTTTCAACAGGATCCTGTTGGTGACCAAGCTCCAGACCTCACCCTCCAAGAGCCTGGGGGAGGTGGCCACACTTTGCCAATATTTGGGTTATAGTCTTAATGCCCCTAGTACAGTGAAGTGAGGACAACATTCCCCTAACATTTGACATACAGGCCCAAAGCTGTCAGAGCAACAAGTTGGTGCCCTGGCCTTACCAATTCCATGGGGGACAGGCCTGCCCCTCTCAAACCTATGGAGTGTTAAACTCAACCTTCCTAATCCCCATAGAATGTGCTCCACCTTCTCTGTATCCTGGGGTGGCAAAACTCTCCCTGAACAATGTGTGGGAACATCTACGATCTTCAACTGCTGGGGCAAGCTCACACTGTCTGTACACATGGGTGGACTTCCTCTCTTGGCCAATAGAGATGTCTTAATTCCAGATCCCTGTTTCCAGGTTTTTCCTTTTAAAGTAATTTCCACTTCAACATCTCCCTTCTATGTCTCTTTTAGTCCAAGCTGACAGTTATTTTGTTCATACAGCTCTCTCAAAAATCTTATTGGTTTAGCATGCAAGAAACAGGGGGCCAAGCCATCAGACAGTAAGATTTTCCACAAATCTTTCCTAGATAAATGCATCTTCAATCATGATTTACAAGTTCCAAGTTTAGTTAAGTCCTCAAATGGGACACTATCATCTGGGGACTCTATTTCCAGAGGCTTGGAATTTCTGGAATCAGTTTCTGGTTTCATTGTGCACAACTCAGTCCTTAGCTTATCTAGTTCCTCTAGCTATTTGGTATAAGCTGCAGGGAGAA
>JAQZBX010111776.1:0-10252 GCA_029593785.1 Cabassous unicinctus
ATGGAGGCATTTTGGGGACTTGGGAATTTTCCTGAATGACATTACAATGACAGATACAAGCTATTACATATCTTGCTATAACCTACAAAATTATGCAGGAGAGGGTGTAAACTACAATGTAAACTATAATCCATGCTTAGTGGCAATGCTCTAAAATGTTTTCATCAATTGTAATGAATGTACCACACTAATGAAAGATGTTAATGTGGGAAAATGTGGGAGGTGTAGGAGGTGGGGCATATGGGAATCCCTATATTTTCATGTAACATTTATGTAATCTACATACTTTAAAAAAATAAAAATATATTTTTTAAAAAAGAAGCATAAGAGAACTTTGTGGAGTAATAGAAATATGTTTTATCTTGATTATACTGGTGGTTACAAATTTGTGTACGTTTGTCAACTGTAAATGTAAAATCTGTGTATTTTGTGAAATGTAAATTATTCTTTAACTTAAAAAATATTGGTAATGATATTAACTTGTAAGAGTTCATTTTTTCCAGGATGATAAGGTGTTTTGAGTTCTGGTTCCATAATCAAAAAATTTTAGCATCAAATCATGGTTCAGTCACTTTCTATGTGGGTGCATTTGTCAAGTGATACGAGCTCTCTATGCTTCAGCTATACTCTCTGTAAATCACCTATATAAGGGAATTAAGATTAAATAACACAAAAAGTGGTTGGAACATGCCACATAGTGAGAAATCATTGTAATAGCTACTGCTCTAATTTTTTTTATTACTTTAATAATCATTCATAATTGAAGATCAGACGTAGAACACAATAGTATTTGCTAAACATTAAACATTGTAAAACTCAGGAGAAAATAGACATGAATAGGTAAATAATAGTTATAGATGCAGACTTATGTAGAGATATTTATATCAATCTCAAATCAAGATTTTTACTATGGGATTCACATATGGTTTTCCAGAAGTCTGTGAGATCCCATTTAATTATAAGTTAGATATATGTGTATTTTTATATGTGCATTCCTTGACTTAGAATTTCCATAGCTCTTGCTATTCTCTAAGAAGTTTTATGACCCTCTTCCCAAAAACAGAGTAATGATTCCTGTCCAGAGAGTTATATTCATGATAGACATTTTTTTTTGGGGGGCGGGCTTTATTTTTTTAATCTTTTTTATTTTGAATATAGTTTTTTATTTTCTTAAAGATGCTTAGATTATCTAAATGTTACATTAAAAATATAAGGGATTCCCATATGCCCTGCTCCCAACCCTCCCACATTTTCCTACATTAACAACATCCTTCATTAGTGTGGTACATTTGTTACAATTGGTGAAGACATTTTGGAGCATTGCCACTAAGCATGGATTATAGTTTACATTGTAGTTTACACTCTGCCCTGCACAATTTTGTAAGTTATGACCACATATATAATGGATCGTATAATGATAGACTTTTATTCCTAGGAGTTACTCAGCTTTTGAAAATAAAGACAAAAGGACTTCAGAGAGTATTTGCAAAAGTTAGTATGCAAGCTATAGATCTGTTCGCATTTTTTTTCAAAATGTTTTGCTTATTTTTGCAATTCTACATCATTTCTTATAATGAAGGAAAATTAGGAGGGAGAGATGAAGTTTTCTCAGTATTAAATTGAATAAAATAATTATATGTTTTGGTATCCAAATACCTAGAGAAAATGAAGAAAAGTGCATAGGAAGCATTTTTGAAAGTTTATTTTCAAAACCATAGTATTTTGCAATTTTAAACATTAAATATTGACTAATAACATAGAAACTGAGTGTGACAAATGAAATGAAATTGTATGCAGATGTAAAAAGAGATAGTGGAGGACAACATGTTTGAAACAAGATCTGCCTAAATAATCAGAGCTGCAAAGAGAAAAACCTCAGAAAATACATTTTATTCTGTGCAATTTCATTCAAAGGATTCTCTCATTCCTTATAATTTGTAATAACCATCATTGGAAGTCAGAACTTACAATTTTTCTTTTCTGTTTTGACAGGAAGCACTTGGAGATAGTTAAAAGACTGAAGTTTATTTTATAATATTCAAATATGGAAATAATTTCTTAAGCATGTGTTTATGTAAAATCTAGAAATACACTGATATTTTAAAATTTAAAAATAATTGGAAGACTGGTAAGAATATTTAAATCCTTTGCATGTTAGATGCTTGGGAAGATGAGAATAAGTCTTTTTCATTTATGAATGCATTAGTAAAGGCACTTGATTACAAGTCAGAGAAACCAATTAAGGAAACTTAAGAATAAAAAGGATGAAGAAAGGAGAAGATCAATATCATTAGAATGAAAGTATAGTGTGAAAGGTAGATGCTTATAATGTTGGAAAGGTGGATTGGGTCAGGTTGCAAAGGGCCTTCTAAAGCTTGGTAAGAAATTCA
Organism: Cabassous unicinctus; assembly: GCA_029593785.1. Lineage (NCBI taxonomy): Eukaryota > Metazoa > Chordata > Mammalia > Cingulata > Chlamyphoridae > Cabassous > Cabassous unicinctus. Next base: position 2,391 of record JAQZBX010111776.1, read on the forward strand.
GATATTATTCTGTTGGCAATTGGGAGACATAAGGTGAATATTATGTTATTGGTTCTTCACTAATGATATTCTGAGTGGAATGTAGCTAAGGTTAATGCAGTTCAAGAAGAGGCTACTAAAAGTGTGAATAACCAGGAAGAATTTTAATGCCTTCAAAGCAGGAAATAAAGGGGTACATAATTTACTGAGAAGAGCATACAGTGTTAGGAGTCAAGGTACTTAAGTTTTTCTTCTAAGTGTCTGACCTTAATTTAGTTTGTCACTGAGAGGATATGGTTATCTTTTACACAGAGTGTTTTAGTTTGTTAGACTGCCTAAAGCAGATACCATGAAATGGGTTGGCTTTAAACAATGGTAATTTATTAGCTTTACTGTTTGAGGCTATGAGAATGTTTGAAACAAGGCATCATGAAGGCAATGTTTTCTTCCTGAAAACCAGCTTCCAGCTATCCTTGTTCATCTGCAAGTAAGGTCCATGGTGGTGTCTGCTAGTTTCTCCCTTCTCTTCTGTGTTTTGTTCATTTCAGCTTCTTTCTTCCATGGTTTTCTCTCTCTTTGTCTGAAATTCATTCTCTTATAAAGAACACCAGTAAGAGGATTAAGACCCACCATAGGCCATGTCTTAACTGAAGTAACCTCATCAATAGGTCCTACTTACAACAGGTTTTTACTCACAGGAATGGATTTTCTTTAAGAACACGACTTTCTGGGGTATACACCATTTCAAACCACCACATTCAAACTTCTGGACCCAAAAGGACATGTTCATTCCATATGCAAAATACATTCATTCCATCAAAATATGCCAAACACCTTAAATCATTTCACAATCAATGTTTAGTACAAAGTCTTATCATAATTGGCTATAGGTGTGATATGTCCTGGGGCACATTTCCCCCCTATCTGTGGACCTGTGAAACATAAAGAACAAGTTATCTGCTCCCAATGTACAATGAAGGGACAGGAATAGAATAAACATTCCCAATCTCTTAGGGAGAAATTGAAAGGAAAACAGAGGTCACAGATCTTATACAATACTGAAACACTGCAGGGCATATTCCATTAGATTTCAAGGTCTGAGTGTCATCTACAGAACAATGTTTTGTTCTCCAGGCTGCCCCACAATTTCCAAGTGCTTTTACAGCAGCAGTGCTCTTGCCAAATACTGGAGCAAAGGCACTAACCTCTGATGTAACTGGGGTGGCAGCCAGACTCTTCGCAATCACCGGGGAAGAGGCTCAACCTTCTCTGAAGGGTAGGGTGGTGGCCAGAGTCTGCAATCCCCAGGAAATATGCTCCACCCACTCTGAAGACTGGGGTGGCAGCATTCTTACTCAAGAATGGGGTGGAAGGCCTGCCCTTTCCAGGTGCTGGTGCATAGTCACACTTCACATACATGGATGGGTCCACCCTTGAGGCCTGAGAAGATGTCTTTGGTCCAGACCTCAGCCTTCATTTTTCCTTCAACTCATCCCTTTTCTGTCCTTTTAAGTCTAGGCTGACAATGGTTCTGTTTATACAGATCTTACCAAAAAAACTTGTGGGTTTTGCATGTAGTACACAGGGGTCTAATGCATTAGACAAAATAACTTTCCAGAAATTGTTTCTGGATAACTGCATTTCCAATCCTGACTTCAACTGAAATGGCTGACTGGTTCTAAGTATAGTTAAACCCTCATGCAGAGACTGTTCTCTGGGGACTTGTTTCCTGAAAGATCAGGATTTTCCAAACCATCATTTTCTGGTTTCTATATACCCAGAGTTCAGATTATCCCTTTCCTTTCACATTCTACTGTAAACTGCAAGGAGAAGGTAGGCTTCACTTTCCACATTTACCTTTGAAATCTCAGCTAAATATCCAAGCTTACCACTTTCAAATTTGGCCTTCATCTGACATTAGGAGAATTTTGCCAAGTTCCCTGCCACTTTAAAACAAGGGTGCCTTTCTTCCAGTTGGCAATGACACATTCATAATTTCTGTCTAAGTCCTCATTGAAAGTATCTTTAGCGTTCATACTTCTATCAACAGTCTCTTCAAAGCAATCTAGGCCTTTTCCTTCATGCACCTCACAATTCTTCTGGCTTCTACCAATAACCCAATTCTAAAGCTCTTTCCACATTTTTGGTATTTGCTATAGCAGCACCCTACTCTTGGTACCAAAATCTGTTTTAGTTTACTCGACTGCTTAAAGCAGATACCAGGAATTGGGTTGCTATTAAATAGTGAGAATTTATTAGCTTACAGTTGATGGTGAAAATGTGCAAATCAAGGCATCATCAAAGCAATGCTTTCTTCCTGAAGACCTGCTGCTGGTGATGTTTGTTCCTCTGCCACATGACAAGGCACATAGTGGTATCTGCTGTTCTCTCCCTTGTCTTCTGTGTTTTGATCATTTTAGATTCTTGCTTCTGATGTTTTCTCTCTCTTTGTCTAAATTTCAGTAAGGACTTCAGTAAGAGAATTAAGGCCCACCCTGGGCCATGCCTTAAGTGAAGTAACGTTATTAAATGGTCCTACTTACAATAGTTTTATACCCGCAGGAATGGATTAGCTTTAAGAACATGATTTTCTGGGTAAATTTAATTCTAAACCACCACAGATAGCATAAGAATAAAATGATCATATGCATGAAAACACATGGGAAAATACTAAATCCAATTCAAATCTCATATCTTTTAATCATTTGAATCAGCATTATATCAGTGTAATAGGACAGGTATTAGATTATTATATTAAAGTAATATGTTGGGCTGTTGTGATTCTGTATTTTTATTGTGATACCTGTTTTGAGACAGGAAACTATTAGGGACCACTGAGAATTTTGTCCAGATGGTAACATGCAAAAAAAATCCAAAGCACATTGGCCAGCATCCATTCATTTGAAGACATTCCACCCATTCAATGAACCCAGTTTGTGTGTCCAGCCCTTTGACAGATCCTGCTAGTGACCCCCCAAAAAATCCCTGGCACCAAGGATTTAACGCTTTTAAATTATCTTATAGGCATTAAAAATCATATGGAAAACCTGTTTTCAAGAACAAATTATCAAACACAGTTACTATTGTTCTCTTTTTGTTGATAGAAGCAGGAATCCAAAAAGAGATGAATAAACTCTGTTAGCCAAAGGATAAAATCTTTCTTTTCAATTTTTAGAAGTAACATTTAAACTGGGGATGGGAAAAATGGGAACACTATCCCTGCCTACCTGCCACCCCACACAAAAAAAGATCCTGGGAGATGGAAGATATTTGAATTATATTCAAATTAAATTATAACTCTTTTCCTGGGATGACTGTTGATGGTGAATGAGGGAAGAAAAGATCCAGATAAATTAGAACAGAGAAAACAGGATTTGAATCAGAGAGGCATGTGCTTTAACTACAGCTCCCCTGTGTTAAAAGGCTAATTTGAAATGATTCTGATGTTGGCAATAGAAATGGTTGTCTTCACGAGGACAAGTTCAATTTCCCTTCCCACCTGTTCTCTCCACTGTCCTTGGGTCCCTTCGCACATAGAGTTCCACAACTTCTCAGAAGACCTTCCAAAATAGAATGGTTTGCATCTGGGCTGGGATATGTTAATGATCCATTGGGGTTCCAGAGAGGGCGTTCTTACCCCTTCCTGCTACTCACATTCCTTTGAAAATTTAATGGATGTAATGGGGAAAATCTTGCAAAATATTTCACTAGAGGATGAGGATAGGTATTGCTTCACCTACTCACTGTATTTAAATGTAATCATATCAGTTGTCAACATTGAAAACTTGAGAGATTCCCTACAAAAATCTAGATTTCTAGCTTTCCTTGAAAAATAGAAGAATTGACTGCATTGGAATACTGTTGGACATAACAGCTAATGGCTAAAGCTGAGTGGTAGATGGCCCTTTAGATAAGGCAGGTATACCTTCAGATGTGCTTTACCACTCTCTATTTTAAAATATCATTTTATTAATGTTGGCTCTTTGTTAACATATGTTGGCCTCTGTAAGTATTTTGGTTTATGACCCTTTCCTTATTTCCATTTTATAGGAAATAATAACAATAACAACATACATATTTATATATTATTTAGAACTTGCCATATGTCATTTTATACATTTTATACATTTTAATTCATTTAATATTCACAACATCCTTATGAGGTAGGAACTATTTCTTTTTCTACTTTTCAGCTTAGGAAAGTGGGCATAGAGAATTTAAGTAACTTGCCCAAGGTCATAATGCTTACATATGGTAGAGTAGAGATTCAGATATGAGCATTTAAACTGCAGAGATGGTACTTCAAACTATCCTGAATCACTTTTCTTGCACATATCCATGGATTTTGACTAACTTTTCAGAGCAGATTGATGAACTGTCCCCCTTCCAGTTACCTCAGAAAGACTTTTGACTCTGGATTAAAGTCTTCTAATAGAATGCTTTAAATATATTCAGTTCAAGTTAATCTTGAAATATATATTCATGGAAACTGAAAATTGAGTTGTTTCTTTATCCTATTGTATGATGATTGATTAAATCTAAATGTGAGAGTGGAAATTGTTCAGTGTTTACATAATCCAACAAATGATGGTTGCATAAGTATTGCTCAAAAGTGATAGATAATGATTGAGTCAGTGCTCCCAAATATAAAGAACACAGCTTTACATATGTGGAAACCCTGTGGGATGTGATCCATGTCAATGTTTATTGTAATACAACCTCCTTTATCCAACCCAAGAGGCCTAGGACTGGAAATGCAAGGAGAGCTAGTTGTGTTTCATCCTCATTCAAGATTCCAAGGTCAGGCTGGCTTCATGGGTGTATGACCTGTTGGGTCACCGAGGACCACATATGTAGAAGGGCTCCATGCTTGGTTTAATGCTCTGTGTTCATGGACTTTTTTTTTAATTGGAGAGGCACCATAATGTAGGTGTTAACAGATCAGACTCTGGAAGGACATATGCTTTTAAATTCCATCTCTATTAGTCTATAGCTTTGTGATATTCATTCGAGTCTCAGAAGGGCCCCTGTCTTTCAGCTGCTAGAGTAAATGATCTGCTCATTTCCTTTTCAGTTGTTGAATCCTTCACACAAAAAATAAGGAATCAACTCATCGCCTTGACTATCCAAACATGACTTTGAATTAAAGCTAATGTGTTACAAAAGATTACACAGAAATGTTCCTGTTTTAATTATATGCCTTAGCAACACTGTTTACTTCTTTCAATATTTTCAGAGTAAACCAAACACCAGAATGGCCTGAAAATGGTTGCTCTTCTCATTCACAGTGTTTAAACCATGAATCTGTTTTTTTTATAATGGATGGTTGAGAGCAGAGAGTTTGGGAAAATTTCTAGGAGTGATAGCTTGCTTTCTTCCTTGAAGACATTGTTGATGAGAAAGATGTAATTTCCTTACCATTAATGTAGCTTGTATCTGGAGACTACAAAGTGTGCAAGCCAGTAATAAAATAGCAGCCCCAGTTGAGGCGAATAATGTTGCTGTGAACATAGGTGTGCAGATGTCTGTTCATGTCACTGCTCTCAGTTCTTCTGGGTATATACCCAGTAGTGGTATTGCCAGGTCATGTGACAAGTCTATATTCAACTTCTTTATGAACTGCCAAACAGCCCTCCATAGTGGCTGTACCATTCTGCATTTCCACCAACAGTGAAGAAGTGTTCCTATCTCTCCACATTCTCTCCAACACGTGTAGTTCTCTGTCTTCTTAATAGTGGCCATTCTGATAGGTGTAAATGATATGTCATTGTAGTTTTGATTTGCGTTTCCCTAATCATGAATGATGTTGAGCATTTCATCATGTGGGTTTTTTTTAGCCATTTGTATTTCTTCTTTACAGAAATGTCTATTCAAGTCTTTTGCCCATTTTTTAATTGGGTCATTTCTCTTTTTATTGTTGAGTTGTAACGTCTCTTTATATATCCTGGATGTTAGACCCTTATCAGATATCTGATATCCAAATATTTTTTACTACTGAGTTGGCTGCCTTTTCATCCTTCTGGTGACGTCCTGTGAGGTGCAGAAGTGTTTAATTTTGAGGAAGTCCCATTTATCTATTTTTTTCTTTTGTTGCACGTGCTTTGGGTGTAAGCTCCAAGAAACCACCACCTACTACAATGTCTTGAAGATGTTTCCCTACATTTTCTTCTAGAAGTTTTATGGTCCTGGCTTTTCTATTTAGATCTTTGATCCATTTTGAGTTGATTCTTGTTTAGGGAGTGAGACAGGGGTCCTCTTTCATTCTTTGGTTATAGATATCCAGTTCTCCCAACACCATTTGTTGAAGAGAATGTTTTTTTTCCCATTAGTGTGGGATTGATAGGTTTGTCAAAAACCAGTTGACTGTACAGGTGAGGGTTTATTTCTGGATTCTCAATTCTATTCCACTGATTGATGTGTCTTTCTTTATGCCAGCACCATGCTGTTTTGACCACTGTAGCTTTGTGATATGTTTCAAGGTTAGGCAGTGAAATTTCTCCCACATCGCTCTTCTTTTTTAGAATGCTTTTGGCTATTCAGGTGCACTTACCCTTCCAGATAAATTTGGTAATTGCCTTCTCTAATTCCATAAAGTAAGCTGTTGGGATTTTGATTGGTATTGCATTGAATCTATAAATCAGTTTGGGTAAGATTGACATCTTCACGATATTTATTCTTCCAATCCCTGAACACAGAATGTCTTTCCATTTGTTTAGGTCTTTTTAAATTTGTTTTAGCATTGTTTTGTAGTTTTTGCATATAGGTCCTGTACTTCTTTGGTTAAATTAACTCCTAGGTATTTGAGGCTTTTTGTTGCTATTGAAAATGGAATTTCCCCCCTGATTTCCTCTTCAGATTATTAAGTACTAGTGTACAAAACATTACTGATTTTTGCGTGTTGATCTTGTATCCTGCCACTTTGCTGAACTCATTTATTAGTTCAAGTAGCTTTGTTGTGCATACTTCAGGATTTTCTAAGTACAGGATCATGTCATCTGCAAACAGTGGGAGTTTTACTTCCTCTTTTCCTATTTGGATACTTTTAATTCTTTTCTTGTCTAATTGCCCTAGCTAGAACTTCTAGTACAATGTTGAATAACAATGGTAACAGTGGTCTTGTTCCTGAAAGCTTTCAACCTTTCCCCATTGAGTAAGATTTTGGCTGTGGGTTTTTCATATATGCCTTTTATCATTTTGAGGTATTTTCCTTTTATTCCTATCTTTTGAAGTGTTTTTAATAAAAAGGATGCTGGATTTTGTTGAATGACTTTTCTGCATCTATTGAGATGATCATGTGGTTTTTTTCCTTCAATTTGTTAATGTTATGTATTACATTGATTGATTGTCTTATGTTGAACCAGCCTTGCATACCAGGAATAAATCCCACTTGGTCATGATGTATAAATCTTTTGATATGCTGTTGGATTCGATTTGCAAGTATTTTTTTGAGAATTTTTGCATCTATGTTCATTAGAGAGATTGGTCTAATTTTCTTTTCTTGAAGAATCTTTATCTGGCTTTGGTATTGCGGTGATGTTGGCTTCATAAAATGTGTTGGGTAATTTTCCCTCCTCTTCAATTTTTTGGAAGAGTTTAAACAGGTTTGGTGTTCATTCTTTTTGAAATGCTTGGTAGAGTTCACCTGTGAAGCCATCTGGCCCTGGACTTTTCTTTCCTCGGAGATTTTTGATGATGGATTCAATCTCCTTAAATGTGATTGGTTTGTTAAGTTCTTGTATTTCTTGTAGCATCAGTGTATGTTGGTTGTGCATTTCTATAAATTTGTCCATTTCATCTAGGTTGTCTAGTTTGTTCGCATATAGTTTCTCATAATATCTTCTTATGATTCTTTTTATTTCTGTGAGGTCATTTGTAACTTCCCC
>JAQZBX010111777.1:0-10251 GCA_029593785.1 Cabassous unicinctus
ACCACCCCATCATCACCACCCCACCATCACCACCCTATCATCACCACCCCATCATCAACATCACCATCATTACTGCCCCATCATCGCTACCACCACCCCATCTTCATCATTATCATCTACTCTCTCTGTGCACATACTAAAATATTATGTAATTGGGACCACACTCTGTATTCAATTCTCTTCACTTACCATTATATCATCAGCGTTTTCCCACATCATGAAAAATTCCTCAAAAGCATGATGTTAATAGCTTCGTAATTGTACCTCATTTAGATGCACCATAATTTACTTCATCATTCTTTACTGTCAAATACTTAGAGGATTACTGTGATTTTCTCTTGTATGCCATCAGGCTGCAATGACTGTTTTGGGCACCATTTGTCAGAGTCCCTGACCGTTTCCTCGGGACAGATTCCTGGAGGTAGTATCACAGCATCAGAGCAGCGGCATTTCCCAGCCTCGGGGTCTTAAACCCAACCACTTCCCTGAAACTTGCCTGATGGTTAGCCCCTAGCGGCCCAGGAGTGTGCCTGCCTCACGCCCTGGAGTCCTGGGACACCTTTCCCAGCTGCATGATCATCAGATCAGATTCCAGAGTATCTGGGAAGCCTCTCAACATGGACAAGGAGCAGGCTGGGTGGGCAGTTCCAGACAGGGAGTCAGAGGACCCTTACCTGCTGGGTCTCCGTTTACCCATCTGTTATGAGAGCCTTGCAGCTGGTCTCCCTCCCTCCAGTTCACCCAGGGCCTAGAATGGGGCCTGGCACACTGTAGATGCTCAGAGAATATTTGTCAAAGCCTGAACCACCAAGGGCTCTTTATAAAAGACCATTTGGACATGGAATACCCCCACTTCCACCCTCGGCCAGCACTCCCCACTGCTTCTGTTTCCTGATTTGCTTCTCATTATATTTCACTCAGTGCAAGGGAGGAGTGGTAAGAACAGCCTCTGGAGTCAGCCAGCTGGGGTTTGAATTTTGGCTCTGCCTCTATGTGACCCTGGGTAAGTGGCTCAACCTTTCTGTGCCTCAGTTTCCCCTCTGTAAAGTCGGCATAATGATGCCAATTTCATAAGGTTGTTGTGAGGCTTCACTGTGTTAATGTCTGTAAAGTGCTTGGGATCATGTCAAGGGCATATGCATGCTGCATGAACGAACCCTTGCTGTCGCTACTAGTGTTACTACAAAGTGGGCTTGCAGTGCCACAGCCCACATCCGGTCTCACAGACCCAGATGCTACGGGCACGTGGCTGGCCGTCTAGAGCTTGCCCAATCTGGGTCTCTTCTCCTTCTTGACGCTTGGAGAATGAGACTTCCTCTCTCTCGTGTGTTATTTGAGGTCATGTGACTAGTTTTCACCAATGGGTTATGGGCAAAGAGACACGTGGCACTGCTAGTTAGAAGCAATTCACTGACAGCGCCAGACCCACCAACAATCTTCCCTTCATGCAGGGATCCTGGAGGCATCTTCAGGTTCCGATGGTGGAGCCACAAGATCAAAGTAGCAGGACTGACAAACCTGGGCCTGGAAAGCAGCTGCCCTGAGAGTCACCTGGCCCTGCAGTGGCTGCATGTGCCCAAGATAGGAGCCTTTGCAGAGGGAGGCCTCTAAGATACGGGGCATGTGTGCTAGCACAGCAGATCCTGGCCAAGCCTGTCTAGGTCAGCCTTGGTCCCTAGCGGATGGTGGCAAACTGGAAAGCATGTGCCCCATCTACGGAGAGTGGCCGCCGCTCAGCAACAGCCCAGCGAAGTAAGCACACCGCGTGGCCTCTCCGTTTCATCTCCATGCGGCCTTCTGGGGCCTTTGCATGTGCCATTCTCCCAGGGCCAGTGCAGCAGCATGGACAGGGCACGGTTACCAGGCCCATACCCCTGGATTGCAGCCCTGACTCCCACTTGTTACCCGGGCCTCAAGTTCCTCTTCTTAAAAATGGGGGTGAACCATGCAGGTGTTGCAGAGACATATGTGAAACCTGCTTAGAAAAGGCCTGGCAATTGCGGGTGCTCAGTAAATGCGAATCCCTCTCCCCAGCCCCCAGTGGGAGGTATAACCCCACCCCTCCCCGTGAAGGGGATTCTCGGGCCACTGCTCCCTTCACTCCACACACAGCAACTGCCTTGGCTGGTCTTGTGCCGGCCAGTGCTAGTAAGCAGCTGCCCACGGAGTTCGCTTGCCTCTCTCTTTCCCAGGCCTGAGTCTCAGGCTCGCAAAGAGGCTCCAGGAGGGGGTGCATAGCCACCCTTCCTTCACCAGGAGCCACGCCCCCTGGCCCAGTGTACCTGCTGAATAACTGCCAAGTTCACGTCCACGAGGAAAGTAGAAATCCCGCCCACCAGTTTGCACAGCACGCCACCGCTTACAAAAGCGCCAGATTTCACGTGAGCTGCCTCACTCCCACCCAGAGAGGGAAGGCAGGTGTCCCTAACCCCATTTACAGACCATGAAATAACTCTCCAGGTGAGTCAGCGCAGGGTCTGAAACAAGTTCTGGACCCCGAGCCCACTGCTCCCCTGCCCTGCGCTCTCCTACTTGAATCACTCCCAGGTGTCCCTGCTCCTTCCACATCCCATTCGCTCCAGGCTGACCTCACAGTTCCAAACATTCTTGGACTTTAATCTCATCAGACCAGTGAGTCTATTCTGAACCCAGAAGTCACATCCTAGGAGTTCTTGCTGAGGCCGCCTGTCCCCTCGCCCCCCCGGGGACAGGGCTGGCTCTGTCCGGGTTGTGGGATCATGAGCCACCCTGTCCCAGGCTTATGGGCTCTCCCTTCGCCTGCTGCCCTCAGAGCAAGTTCCTCAGCTCATCCCTGAGGCAGTGCACAGCTCCGACAAGGTGGCCTGGGAGGCTGCTGTGCTCCATCATCACTGGCACTCACCTCCACAGCCACTGTCTAATAGGAACAGTCCTTGCTTCCAGCCTGCTCTTGGAACACGGGAAGAGGGGCCTTAGCCTGGGTGAGGCAGTGCTGGCCAGCAAATCTGGGAACCTCCTCCAGACAACCCGGAGGTGAGGGGCACCCAAAGAGGCGAAGCAGGCAATGGCTCTGCTCTGAGTTGCCACCGCCTCATCACCAGCTGGGACCAGTATCTGTGTCTCTCTCATGAGGCTATTTGGGGGTCCAGAGACAATGACCACAGAGTGCCCAGTGCCTGCACACAGTAGGCTGCTCGTGGCTCTCAGCCTCATTATCACCTGTTGGCTGCTCATTTGTTCCCTTATGTTCTAGAGTTTTCCCAGAGCTGTTGGACTGTCCATTCCCAGAACCCCAGAAGTAGAATCAGGACTAATAGAGAGAAAACGGATTTGTTTGAAGCCCCACTGCGGCTGCCACTCCCCCAAGCTTCTCAAGGAGGACCTTAGGTCCCAGAAAGTGCTCCTTTGCTCTGACCACAGTCCAGGTATGTGATGCCTGATGGAGAGGCCCCAGCATGAACAGTTCAGGAGGGGCCCGTTGGCCAAGGGGCTGGGAAGGCTCCCAGGAAATCGTGTCTGCTCCTCATACATCCTGGGTCTGAAGCCGTGTAGATTCACCATGTAAAACTCCTTCCATCTGAGGGGGCCTCCTAAGCAAGATGCAGTGCCAGGTGCTTTCCAGGACCCTAAGTCTCTTGGTGACCCTGCGAGGGGCATGGACCATGGCTGGTACAGAGGAGGATGTACTCTTCAGTTGTGGCAGATGCCGGTGGCCTCTTGTCCTGAGGAGCTGTGGTGTCATTCCCTGAGAACCACATCAAATGCAAGCCTGTTCTACAGGGACCCTCAGGACACCTTCAAGTCCAAAGGCATCTGGGCCCAAGAGAGGCCAGAAAAAGGGAGGAGGAGGAGGTGAGTGGCTGAGTGGTCTGTGGGAGGAAGCACAGGGGCAGCCCAGGCTGGGGCGTGGCCAGCCCATCTCAGCAAATTACCTTTTTTAGAGACAGGACATGGCGTTGAGTCAGATGAAGGGTGACCAGGGAGGGCCCAGGCTCACCGTGAGGCTGGTGCAGAGCTGGGGAGCCTGGCGCCTCCCTCTGCGGAGAACCACCCAGCTCTCCCACCTCGGGTCTTCACACCTGCCGTCCCCTCTGCTGGGGGCTGCCCTCCCCCTGCCTGCTCTGAAGCTCCTGGGCACAAGCACAGCCCTCAGCACAGCTCGGCTTTGTTACCTGTGGGCTTACCTTCTCCTGCCCCCCCTGCTAGAGCGGGCACTCCAGGGTGGCAGGGAAGGTCTGCCTCGTCAGGCCTGTGCCCCTGGTGCCAGGCGGGGCACACAGAAGGCCCCTGGCATGTGTTTGGTGAAGGAATGGAGGCAGGACTGACTTCATTCAACTTTGGGAGAGTGATGGAGAGGGGGCTTCTGGGGGCTTCCCAGAGTTTCCCAGCCAGAGCCCCTGGTGGATCAGGAGGACTTTTCTGGGATAGGAAATCCCAGGGAGGAGCAGGTTTAAGGGATGGAAATGAGCCCCTGGGCCAAGTCAGCAGGACCAAGGCTTCCCTTTCTCCCTGCCTTGCTCTGCCCAGCTGAGAAATGGGGTGGACAGCCCTTCCTCTGGAGAGGCAAAGTCCCCATTTCCAAGCGTGAGGTGCCTGCTGTTCCCCAGCCCTCTTTGTTGTTTAAGACGTTCTGTTCCCTCATTTGCAATAATATTATGTGATCTGAAACTTGGGAAACATAATCCAGGATCAGGAACGGGGCTGCCCTGAGCGGAAGGGCGTTTGGCATTTCCCTGGGACATCCCTGTCTGGGAGCCCCCCTGCCCATTTTCCCAGGCACGTCCTTCTTCTCTCCATTCATAACCATTTATGGAGCTGCTGTTCCAGACACAGAGGCAGTGCAGCTGGTGCCTGGTGGTGGACGTGCCATCTGCGGCCAGGGACAGCGGTGATCTATCACGGACGCTCAAAGCCAGACTTGGTGTATGTGTGGTGTATGTGTGTGTGTGTGGGGAGTACTGCACTGTGGCAGGGAGGGGACAAAAGAGGCCTCGAGATGCAGAGGTGGAAACAATCTGTCATGAGCCCTCACTCCAGGCTGCCTCAGACACACAGTGACGGCAAATTCTGCTTCCTCATCGCACTCTGCCGACCATCCCCACTGACACTCACCCTGAGAATGTGGCAGAGTGTACTCGGGATGGAGGGTCTAGACTCTCCAGGCTGTGGTGGGACCATGCAAGGGCCTTGATTCCTCTGTACGACGGGGTGGCCGGTGCGGTTCCAGGGGCTCTCAGCCTTGGCCGTGTGTCGAATGTCTGTTGGAGGGGATCCAGGCAGCAGTATTGCTAAATGCAGAGTCAGCCTGACGATCCACTGAGCACCGTCAACTGCCTCGCTGCACAGGTGGGGAAACCGAGGCCCCGGGACCTGAGCACCATGGGTGGGGATGCCCTCTAGGGCCCTTCCAGCTGACAGCCTGGCAGAGGCTATGTGATTTCCTGGTTAAGAGTTGGGGCTCTGGAGTCAGACAAACCTGGGCTTGAATCCCGACTGTGTCTCTCACCAGCTGTGTGACCTTGGGCAAGTCCCTGTACCTCTCTGAGCTTCTCATCTATCTAATGGTATCTACTGACAGGGCTGTGTGAGGAATTTGGGGGCCAATGAATCTAAAATGCTCACCCCAGGTCTGGGCACATAGGAGGCCCAGTCACCATCACCAATTGTCATTGGGACTCTGGTCATTTTGGAGTCAGCTGAGCCCTGAGGGTCCCATCCTGGGAAGCCATGCTCTGTGCATTTCCTGGGCCCCACGGTTTCCTCCTCCCCACACTTGCAGTTCCTGCTGCATCTCCTCCCCCAGAATCTGCTCATCTTTCCTGATCAATCTCCCTTCTCTTCTCCCACTTAACAAACAGCTTCACTTAAAAAGCCATCTGGGAGGATGGATGGCACAGGGAATATTTTGCAGAATAAGTTTTAAGAGTAAAAAGCCAAGAAAACAAAGGCACAGCCCTTACGATTTCAATCTTATTAGACCCCATAACTCTGACCCTTGGAGAACTGTATTTCTATATACACTTTCACTGCCCCCTCCCCATATTACCTTCCCAACATTCTGGGCTCCATCTCAATTTGTCTTCAAGTGGGTCTGTTCCTCTTGGTCCCTCCCTCCCCCTTGGCTCAGGATAAAATCCTTTTATTTCATCAAGGATGGGCTGTGTCTAAGGCTTTCCTAATCCTAGCCTCTCCACTCCGGCACAAGCACTGCTGCAGCTTGTGTAGCTGCCTCCCCCTTTTCCCTGCAAGAGACGTGGATGAATGTGTATTTTCTGCTGGGTTTCCAGAGTTATCTTTGGGGCCCATAGATGGATGCCCTGTGAAGGAGAGATGTGCTTAATGTTGGGAGGGATGGACTTCCTGGGGTAGGGCGATGAGCTCCCTGTCACAGGGGGTATGCACGGAGGGAGGCCAAGCACTCACGCCACGGAGAGGCCCAACAGGAGGCAATCTAACAGAGTGGCTGAGAGCGTGGTCTTTGCAGGCAGAGAGATGTGGGCCGAGACCTGGCCGGGCCGCCTACAAGGTATGTGACCTACAGCAATACATTTATACTCACTAATCTTGGTTTCTTCATCTGGAAAATCAGGGGAAAAAATAGCTCCTCCTCCACAGGGTTGTCATGGAGACAAAAGGACATAATGTGTGCAAAGCACTGAGCCCAGAGTGCATATTATCATAATTAGGAAGAAGAGTTGACCAAGTTTTGACACTCAAGCAATCTAAGATTCAAAATATCTGTGATTTTCAAAACCTAAGTCTCTAAGATTCTTAGATTCAATTATCCTAAGAGCGTAAGACTGTGTATGAGTCGAAGGCTTTAAGATCTTATGATTCTCCTCTCAGGCTCATCAGGACTCTAAGGCTGTGTGATTCCAGGATTCACACTTCATTCCCCCATCAGCGGTGCTTGTCCCAGCCCTGGGCTGTTTGATGCATTTCCAGCGTGCATGTCAGTCCCTCTTCCCCTTCAAAACTTCTCTCTTTATTCCCACCAGCTCTTACTACTTCCCTTAGGACCTTTTGCCCAAAACCAGCTTTCCTGCTGCCCCCTTTGCCCCGGACACACCACCTCCCTCGGCGTTCCTGCACTGTGCTCTGTGTTTCCCACCTAAACACCTCTGCCTCTGCCCATTGGATCCTACCCCACCTTCAAGGCCAAGGCCAAAGGGAAAACTTCCCCGCGGTTTTCATCTGCTGCCAGCAGAAAGCAACGTCCTTCTGCTCAGTGTTTCCAGTGCATTGAGTCTAAATCACTGTTCCAGCAGTTATCACAGTCAGACTCATTGTGGAGGAAACTTCTTCCCCTCATCCCACGGGAGACCACCTCTGGCACCCTTCCAAGTCCCCTCCATACCCTCCCAGAGTTCCTCTTGCTTCTCTGCCCCCCTTCTCCCCTTGTCTTTCCACCCTCCTTCCTTGCCTATTGGTGCCGCGCTTCTCTCCATTGCCCTCCTCTCCTCTCCCCCACTTCCTGAGCTTGCCCATGCTGGGGGTCCATCCACCGTTCACGTGTGAACAGCCCCACATCTCCAACTCCTGCCAAACCTCCTCCTAGGTCGTGGTCCCTCTGGGAGCTCCTGCCTGCTCTGCCTTCTGGGTGGCCTATGGCCACCTTCCCCTGGGCATGTTCAAACCTAAACCCTTCATCTTCACATCAAACCTCGTCCTCCCCCACGTCCCCGAGGGTCTCCAGCACCCTCTCACCCAAATAAAAAACAAGTCTTCAGCCCTGACTTCCCCTCTCCCTACACTACACTTCCCGCCAAGTCCTGCCTGTTCTACCTTTGCCAAAGCCTGGAGTCTGCCCCTACCCCACACCACTGGCCCTGCCCCATCTCAGACCTGGTCATCTGGGCCCAGATATCCCAGAGCCCTCTACCTGGTCTCGCCCTACAATCCGTCCACTCTCTCCTACCCTTAGACCTGAGCCCTACGCTTCAGGGGCCCTGCTCTGGCCTTCTCCAGCTGTCCCTCTCCCATCAGGAATCTGCAGGGCTAAGAGAACAAGCTCAGGGTACCCTGACTCCATGACTCCAAGCACCATTGGCGCCGAGCCTGCTTCCGGGCCTGCCAGGGCCTCTTCTCTGAGTCCCTTCTCCTCAGGGCAGGCCGCGCTGTCAGTGTGTGTACTCTTAGACCTCGAAAGTGCAGCTGTCTGAGGGGAGGTGTGACACAGCCTAGGCGTGAGGCTGGTGACTCCACACTGAGTGTGGGGCCCTTTGTGGTGTGGGCCTGAGCTGCAGGTGAGGGGTGGGAGGGAGGGGGCTGGCCACGGGCTGAGGTCGGGAGTGGGGCCAGCCTTCTAATTCCAGTGCAGAATTCAGGGGTTTGCCCAGGTGGGAGGCTAGAACTCATTTTATTTACTAGCTTGTTAGCTTGATTTATAACTTGAAATATTCAGCCAACTGTCCGTGGGCCTCCACTGGATCCCCTGCCCTGGGCTGCACACACGTTGGGGTGTCCTGCATCAACCACTGCTGGTCAGCAGCAGGATTGCCCCAGACACAGAACAGTCTCCTCAACCCCTGCCTGTGTCCTTCAGTGCCCCCCACAGCCTCGGGAGGGCGTCTCCCCACCAGGACCAGCTTAGGACTCTGGGCACCCTAACCCTTCCTCCGTCTCCGTCGTCACCCCCTTTCTGGGCACCAGGAGTGCACACTGTGGAAAGCCCAGGCTGTGGGCACAACGCGGCCCCATCCCTAGCCCTCTCCCCACTGCCCGTAAACTGGGCCCTCGGGCTCAGGCTGGGGTTTCACAGACCTCGGTGGGGAGGAGCAGGGCTGGACATGGGGATGGGTGCAAATGATGTGACCCTAGAGGGTGTGATAAATAGCCGAGAGCCAGCTGTCCACATGGCGAATGAGAGTCTAAACGAAACAGCCCTGCCGATCATTAGAAGTTCCCGATTTATTCCTGCAAGTCCACCTCTCAGTCAAGGTCAAAGACATGGATTTGACTACGTTTTCTAGGGCTGGACTCTTAGTGGGGTAGATATTACGCTGTTGCATTGTGGCAAAGGCTGCCCCTTCTGCGTCTTCAGCCATGCTTTCTTGCTCAAGCTGTAGGGAAAGTCAGCTGGGAAATCGCCTCCCCTCAAATAAAACAACCAGAGGGAAGCTTATGGGAACAGAATCACTTATGTCTGCCTGGTAAGGGGGAAACAGGGCTCTCCTAGTCCTGCAAGGCAAAGCCCAGCTTCTCATGGCCAGGATTTTAGTTGGGGTTCAGGGCCAAAGCCAGCAGTCACAATGGGTCCCTTTGCAGCCACTATAGGGAGGAGAAGCTGGCAAGGCGAGCATCAGCTGCCCCAGGGCCCTGGTTCAAGACAGTCCAAACTGCAACAGAAGTCCACCTCGAATGAGCTTAAGAAATAAATACATGCATACATAAAAAGGAACCGGGTGGCTCACTGGCTCAGGGGACTGAAAGTCCAGGGGTGGAAGAGGCTTCAGCTGCTGTTGGATCAGCTATGTGAGCGCTGTCACAAGGACTCATCTCTCTAGTTTTAGTTGTTCCATTGTCTGCACTGGCTTTCTTCTAGGCTGGCAGCCTCAGCCTCGTGGGAAAAGCCTCCAGGAACTGGGACTGAACCTTGTTGTGCCATGAAGACCAGCAGGGAAGCCGGTCAATGGCAATGGCAACACGGCCAGGCCAGAGCCCCCTGCTTAGGAGGCAGGCGAGAGATGGTTGGGTGTGGTAAGCTCGGCCAGGGTTTGGGGGCTTTGGAGCCATCAGAGAGAAGCATCCTCAGGGAAGTCGGAGCTGAGCTGGGGTACTGTTAGGCACTGCCCGCCCCTCCAAGTCATCTGCTTTCCCATAGGAAAGCGAGCTCACTGAGGCAAGGCCTCTAGGAACCTTCACACGCTTAAACACTTGGGTTCCTCCTGGGCCCACCCCCAGCAGCCACCCCAAAGCCCAAAGGTGCAGGCCCAGCCTTCCTCTTCTCATCTCTGCTGGTGGGGCCTGGGGGCCGCAAGTGAAGGCTGTTGGGGAGGAGCCTGAGTGACCTGCCCTGGGGGCTCTGCAGTGGGGTCCGGGGGCGTCTACCTGCACAGTGGGGGTGGTGAGGGAACGAGGGGCCCCGGCCCTCCCTGCCTGGCTCAGGTAGACCCCTCTCTGGATGCGGGAGCCTGGCTGAGAGGCCTGAGCTTCAGGGCCAGCCTTTCCCAGCCCCCGTTTCCATGGTAACCAGAGCCCTCTGGCTAGGGCTAAGTGCCACCCCCTCCCGAATCCCACCACTGAAAGGGTGGAGCAGGGCTGGCTGACCCC
>JAQZBX010111778.1:0-10252 GCA_029593785.1 Cabassous unicinctus
AGTGTATTTTTAATTTCATTTATTGCACCTTCCATTCCCTTAAGATCTGCTATTTTTCTATGTATGTTTTCAAATTCTTCTTTGTGCTCATCCAATGTCTTCTTAATATCTTTAATGTCTTTAGCCATCTCACTGAATTTATTAAGGAGATTTGTTTGAACATCTATGATTAGTTGTCTCAACTCCTTTTTGTCATCTGGAGGCTTATCTTGTTCCTTTAACTGGGCCATATCTTCTTGTTTCTTGTTGTATATTGTAATTTTTTGTTGGTGTCTTGGCATCTGGCTTACTAGAGTATTTATTCTGGGTGCAGTTTTTCTCTTTAGTTTAGGGCTTCCTGCCTTTCTCCCTTGCTGGTTGTGTAGTAGGAGCCAAGGATGTAGTTGGTGTTATAAGCTGTGGAGGCTCAAGCTACCCTCATTGCTCCAAGGACCAGTGAAGCTTCTCCCAACTTTCTCCTTTGCCAGGGGTAGGTACAGAGCTACAGCTGTGTGGCATAATCCAGGTTTTGCAGGCCTAGACTGTAGTTGCCCAGAGAGACTAATGAAGCTTCATGCCCCTTTCTCCCCTGCCTGGGGCAGGGTGGAAACTGCAGGTGTGGGCAGCAATCTAAGCAGTGCAGGTCCAAGATGACCACAGTTGCCCCAATAGACTTCTGATTAATCAGTCTGTCCCAGCTAAATGTACCTGTAGTTACCTGGATAGGCTGGTCCAGGGCCTGCCAGCTCCCTCCCTACTAGAGGTGGTGCTGAAGCCTAGGCTAGGGCTGCAGGCCAATCTGGGTAAAAGAGACCGGCCTCTACTGTCACTGTGATTTTCAGTCAACCTGGCTTCCCCTCATGCTGGGGGTGGCATCAAAATGGCAGCTACTGGCCTCCTTCAGACTTGGACAGGCTCAAACTTTAGCTGTTTTTAGGGTTATACTTAAGCCAGCCAAATTTACTAATCAGTAGCTGAAGTCAGTGGCCAACCGTCTCTTCCTTCCCCTGTTTTTGGGAACTGGAGCTTCCAATTCCTGCTACAGTATAGCTCCTGGTGTGACTTGTGCTGCCAAAGTAGTATGGCCAGCAGCCTCTGCAGCGTGGCCTGTAATTTCCCAGAGAGGTTGGCACAGCTCCCTGCCAGCTTTCTCCCTTCCCGAGGTGGGCCTGGGGCTTGGGCTAGAGCTGCAATCTGATCTTGATGGACAGAAGCCGGTCCCTATCAGCACTGTGATTTTCAGTCAGCCCCGCTTCCCCACATGTTGGGCGTGGAGTTAAGATGGTGGCTGCTGGCCTGTTTCTGACTTGGACAGGTTCAAACTTTAGCTGTTCTTAGGATTATACTTTAGCCCGTTGAATTTACTAATCAGTAGTTGAAGTTGGTTCCCAACCGTCTCTTCCTCCCCCATTTTTGGGAAGTTGAGCTTCCAATTCTAGCCTCAGAACAGGTCCTGAGGTAGCTTGTGCCTCCAGTGGAGGATGGGCACTGGCCTCCAGGGCGTGGAGGGCTCTACTCACGAATCTTTTCTGCAGATGGGCAGTCTCCTCCTTCCACTCTTTCAAGGATGTTGCAGAATGCACTTCTGGTCTCGTGGAGCCCACAAACATTCTCCAGATAGCTCTGGGAGATCACCAACTGCCCCGTAGCAGGAGCTGATTCTAGGAGCTCTTTACTCTGCTGCCATCTTGTTGGTTGTCTGAACTTCACTGTTTTTAAGTTGAGGTAGGCATCAACTTCAAATCTTCCGAAACTAGCAACCCCAGCATAAAACAGGAGTCTTTCCTCTTAGCACTACTGGCAAATCCCAGGAAAGTCTGATGGGCCATGTTGACCTTGAACTCATCCCTGGCCACTTGCTGTAGCTAGCGCCCCTGCCACACTCAGTCACTGCCTGAGAGCAGTCCAAGAACATCCTGACTTTACAGTTTTCTGACTTTTTAATAGCAGCCAGTCTAATAGGTATGAAATGATATTTCATTGTAGTTTTCATTTGCGTTTCCCTAATTGCTAGTGATGTTGAACATTTTTTCATGTGTTTCTTCGCCATTTATATTTCTTCCTTGGACAATTGTCTTTTCAAATCTTTTTCCCAGTTTTTAATCAGGCAGTTTTTCTTTTTATTGTTGAGTTGTATGGTCTCTTCATAAATCGTGGATATTAAAGCCTTATTGGTTATGTGATTGCCAGATATTTTCTCCCATTCAGTCGGCTACCTTTTCACCCTTCTGACAAAGTTCTTTGAGGTGCAAAAGTGTTTAATCTTGAGAAGTTCCTATTTATCTATTTTTTCTTTCATTGCTTATGCTTTGGGTATAAGGTTTAAAAAACTACCACCTATCACAAGATCTTGAAGATGTTTTCCTACATTTTCTTCTAGGAGTTTTATGGTTGTTGTTTTTATCTTTAGGTCCTTGATCCATTTTGAGTTAATTTTTGTGTATGGTATGAGATTGGGGTCCTCTTTCGTTCTTTGGGATATGGCTATCCAGTTCTCCCAGCACCATTTATCATTATCTCTATAGTCTGTGTCTCTGTGTTTTTTAAATCTTGGTAACATATACACAGTATAAAATTTTTCATCTCAACTGCTTCCAAGATTACAATTCAGTGGAATTAATCACATTCACACTGTTGTGCTGCCTTCACCACTGTCCATTACCAAAACTTTTCCATTACCCCACATAGAAACCCTGTACCCATTATGCATTAACTCTTCATTCCCCATCCTCACTCCCTTGATAAATTATACTCTGTTTTCTGTTTCTGTGAATTTGCATATTATAAATATTTCATGTAAGTGGATAATAACTGTTCTTTTATGGCTTGACTCATTTTATTCAACATGATGTCTTCAAGGTTCATCCATGTTGTATCAAGTATGAGAACCTTATTCCTTTCTATGTTTGGATATTATTCTTTTTTATGTATATACCACAATTTCTTTATCCATTCATGTTGATAGATACTTGGGTTGCTTCTACCTTATGGCTACTGTAAATAATGCAGCTGTGAACATTGGTGTACAAATATCTGTTTGAGACCCTGTTTTCATTTTCTATTGGCTGTGTACCCAGAAGCAGATTTGCTGGGTCATACGGTAATTCTGTTTTTGAGGTCTTGAGGAGCTGCCCAATTATTTTTTGCAATGACTTACTTCATTTTACATTCCCATCAGCAGTGTAAGAGGACTCTTATTTCTCCAAATCCCTACCAGCACTTATTTTACATATTTTAAAAATTAAAGCTATCCTAGTGGGTGTGGGATGGTTTCTCATTGTGGTTTTGATTGTTATTTCTCTAAAGGCTAAAGATGTTAACATCTTTTCATGAACTTATTGGCCATTTGTATATCTTCTTTGGGGAAATGTCTGAAGCTTCACCAATTTTTAAATTGGGTTGTATTTTTTTTTTTTTTTTTTTGGTTGAGTTATAGCTGTTCTTTATACACTCTGGATATTAAACCCTTATGAGATATGTGGTATATCTCTCATTCTGGAGGATGTCAATTCACTTTCTTGGTAATGTTCTTTGATACACAAAAGTTTTTAATTTCAATGAACCCCAGGTTATCTATTTTTTCTTTTGTTGCTTGTGCTTTTGGTATGTCTGAAAATCCATTGCCTAATAAAAGGTCTTGAAGGTACTTTTCTTTGTTTTCTTCTAACAGCTTTGTAGCTTTAGTTCTTGGTGCCAGGACTGCAATATCCATTAGGAAACTGCATATATGTGGTGTATACAGGGCACTAACAAGGTTTACTTTAAGCAGTTTTGCAGAACTTGTCAGAAATCTTATAATCCTTACCAAGTGGAAGAAATTACCTGTAAAGTTTGTAAACAGACTAGATGCCCCTGTCCAGTAAAACTTCACCATGTTAACCTAGAAGGCCCCATCATCAAGATTTGTGTGAGAGATGCAAAGGCAAATGCCTTTCCTGTTACAACACTGTCAGCCTCAAATATATCATTTGATTGTAACATAGATCCTGCTGAACCTGTGCTGTAGGAATACACATGTCAATGCACCATCTCCTTTCCACCTCCACCTTCTCAAAATACTTCATGAAGGGGCTGTGCATTTTGACAAAGCCTTCAAATAAAAGTATTGCAAAACAAAAAATGTTGATCTATTTTGAGTTAATTTTTGCATATTGTAAGAGGTATAGGGGTCCACTTTCATCCTTTAGCATGTGAATATCCAGTTTTCTTAGCACCATTTGTTGAAGAGACTCTTTCCCCATTGATTGGACTTGACAGCCTTGTCAGCATGTAGATGTGAGGGCTTATTTCTGAGCTTTCAATTCTATTGCTTTGGTCTATATGTCTGTCCTTTACCAGTAACATACTCTTTTGATTACTGTAGCTTTGTAAGAAGTTTTGAAATCAGAAATTGTGAGTTCTCCAACTTTGTTCTTCTTTTTCAAGATATTTTTGGCTCTTTGGTGTCCTGCCCTTCCATATGAATTGATTAGTATTTCCATTTCTGCCAAGAAGGCTGTAGGAATTTTGATTGGGATTGCATTAAATCTGTAAGTCACTTTGTGTAGTATTGATATCTTAACAATAATAAGTCTTCCAATCCACGAGCATGAGGTATCTTTCAGTTTATTTAGGTCTTCTTTAGTTTCTTTCAGCAATGATTTAGTGTTTTCAACAAACAAGTCACCCAAATCCTTGGTTAAATTTATTCCTAGACATTTTACTCTATCAGTTGCTAATGTAAATGGAATTGTTTTCTCATTTCCTTTTTTGGTCATTCATTGCTGGTTTATAGAAACACCCCTGATTTTTGTGTGTTGGTCTGTGTTCCCTGTCACTTTGCCAAATTCATTTATAAGTTCTTGCAGCTTACTTACAGATTATTCAGGATTTTCTCTATATAGTATCTGCAAATAGGGATAGTTTTACTACTTCTTTTCTGGTTTGAGTGCTTTTATTTCTTTTTCTTGCCTAATTGCTCTGGCTAGAACTTCCAGTACAATGTTGAACAGGAGTGATGAAAACTTTCAATTTCACCATTGAGCGTGATGTTAGCTGTGTGTTTTCCATATATACCTTTTATCATGTTGAGGAAGTTCCCTTCTGTTTTAGTCAGCCAAAAGGGTGCTGATGCAAAGTACCAGAAATCTGTTGGCTTTTATAAAGGGTTATTATTTGGGGTAAAAGCTTACAGTTACAAGGCCCTAAAGAGTCCAACTCAAGGTACCATAAGAGGTACTTCCTCACCAAATGTTTGTTGCCACGTGTTGATGCAAGGTGGGCGATGCCTGTGAGGGTTCAGCCTTCCTCTTCCCTCTTATGGCTCTGTGGTCCCAGCTTCTTCCTATCTCAGGTGTAGGCTGGCATAAGTCTCATCTCTCAGGGTTTCTCAGCTGTTCTGTTCTCTTCAGCTGCAAACTATTGGGCTCATCTCTCTTCCTGGGGCCTCTGCCTTGTCTGTGTCTATGTACCTGTCTCTTTTCCTCTCTGTTCTTCTTCTCTAAGTATTTACTTCCATGTTCTTGATTGAGCATCTGTTTATATAGCCCCCCAGTGGGTGGGGACTCAACCTCTCATGCCCTAATAACGTGGCTGAATCAAAGCCCTAATCTTGATTTAATAAAGTAAAAGTGAAACCTCTGAGTTTAATACAATCAAAGGGGCATCACGCTCAGAGGAACAGACCAATTTACAAACATAATCAATATCTCTTCTTGGATTTCATAAATAATATCAAATTTCCACACCTTCCATTGCTAGTTTTCTGAGTGTTTTTTATTGAGAAAGCACCTGTGTCAGCACATAGACTTTACTAGGGTGGGAAGAATCAGTGTGAACATTATGGCATGCTTCATGCTGTATCATGTGTAATAAATTATTTGTCTCTTACCCAAGAGCCTCGTATCTTTTTCCAGCATCCAGAAAAATGTGGCTGGCTAACTTGTTAGCTTGCAAGAGAGGTAAGATATCAGCTCCCTCCCCATTTCTTCACAATTGCAATTACATGCAATTACGTTGAATGATTTTTGAGTGGTAAACTAACCTTGCATTCCTTGGTTAAATCCCAGTTTGTCATGCCATGTTTTGATATATTGCTAGATTTCATTTGCTAATATTTCTTTAAGAATTTTTGTATCAATGTTCATAATGGATATGATCTTAAGTTTATTTTTTTCTTTTAATATCTGTTTCTGGCTTAAGAATTAGGGTATATGACAGATTTTATTTTTAAAAGATAGAGCACAACATATCTCCAGTTCTACATGCTCTTCATGAACTTGACAGCTTCCCATCAAGTGGTGGTCTCCAATTTCTCTCTCCTTTAGTTTTGTTGTGCTTGTGACTCATTTGTAGCAGACATCAAATGGGGCAGAAGTAAAAGTGTATGATTTCCAAGTTTAATTCATAAAATAGGAAATGCATTTTAAGAGGTTAAAAGTAAGAGAATGGGAAAAGATACTTTATGTAAATACTAATCATAGGAATGATGAGGTGACCATATCAGACAAAACAGAGTTAAGAAAAAAAACTACTCTCCAGGATAAACAGGGACATTTTATAATGACAAAAGTGTCAGTTCATCATGAAATAGAACAGTCTATATGTGCATGGGTCTAGTCAATTAACTTTAAAATACATGCAAGATAACTTACAGACGTGAAAAACAAAAATTCAAAGCCACAATTGTAGTTGGAGATTTCAACACTCTTCTTTTAGTAAATAGAATAATTGAGCAGAAAATCAGTAAAGATATGGAAGATGTGAACAACACTGTCAACCATTTATACCTAATTGACATTTACAGAAAACAGTGCCCGACAAGAACAGAGTACACATTCTTCTCAAGTCATAGGCAGCCATCACTTCACCAAGCCTTATTAAATTTAGAAAGACTAAAATGTTGCAGAGTATACTCTCTGACTCAATAAAATTAAATTAGGAATAAAATACAAAAAGATATCTGGAGAATACCTAAAGAATTGGACATTAAGTAGCATACTTCTAGAAATCCAAGGGTCAAAGAAGAAATTTCATGGGAAATTAGGGAACACTTTGAATTTAATGACCATGAAATCACAGGATACCTAAATTTATTCTGAGCTTAGTCCAGAATGCCCTCTTTTTCACAGGATGAACTAGAGTTGAGTAACATTTCCCTGGAGGCACTGATTGCCTGCTTGCTCTATTGGACCTGTTTGTCCAGAGCAGCCCTGAAATCTTCACTTATGGTATCACCTCATTCTTTGGCTCCCTCCATTCTTTAGAAAATTAAAGTCTGCCCTGACAATACTGGATGGTGTTGGGACAATTCTTTTGGCCAAGTAGGAAAGTGAAGAATTTATCTGAAAATCAGTTTCCTATGGGATGGCCAGCATTCTGCTGGATAGATGATCAGAGTTCTGGTTTTCAAACTCATGCTACCAACCCCACTTTTTGGGAGTTCCATGGGATCAGAAACTCCTCTGCCTCCTTCCCTTGTTGAATAACAGAACTGAACTCACCTGGCTGACTATGATAACCAGAGCCTTTTATGTTGGTTTCACATGGTTTAAGATAGAGCCCTGACATTACTTGTCAGGAACCCCATGGGTCAGAGTACAGATATGCGAACCCAGAGAGGCATGATTACACATGGGTTCTGTCCTTTAGGGTCTCCCTGTATTACATTGGGGAAAGGGGATAAGCCATTCACACAGATAATAAATTGAGTGTGGGGTGTGGAATGTGATGAACAAACAAGGGGCTATAGAGCCTCAGAGGAAGGAGAGTTTGTGTCCTCTTAGGGAGGCATAGGAGGCTTAAGGGAACAGATGGCAGGTAAGAGATGCTCTGAAAGAGGAGTGAGATCTTTCAGAGAAAGTGATAAAGTGTAAAGAAATTGCCTAGATGTTCCATTCCTGTAAGGGGCAGGTAGTCTCTGGGATGCGAGTCCTGCATCTTTGGGGTATTTAAGATATGCATGTCACCAGAACACACCTAGAAACATAATGTAATTACTCTGTAAAGGCTTTTCTTGGGAAGAAGAACATGAATGGGGTTACGTAGAGTCTGAGAAGTGTACATTTATTGGGGTCTGAAAGATAGGTGTGTAATGACTCCTGTTGATATATTAATAAGAAGAGAAGACCATAGGGCTTTCAGGGTCCTTCAAAGAGATATCAGAAGCAACAGGGGCCCTCTTTTCTTGAGAAAGCTGAGATTCTGATTGTGTCTTTCTGAAACAGGCCTCAAGTATTTTTTTCTCAAACCCTGACCTTTTCCTGGAATGCCCTTCATTTTCTCCATCTGTTTATATTCTGCCCATCCTTCACTTGCCAATCAAAGTACATCTTCTGTGATGTCTTCACTGAGTCCCCAACTGATTGGGGATTGAGAACATCACACTGATTCCCCAAATGTGATGTTCTCATCTTGTGAACTCCTGTAGATTTTTAAACCTCTCTTACCTACAACATGAATTGTGTACTTCCTTGTGGCCTCTAGATGATTGTATATGTTTCATGTCCTCTAATAGAATGCAAGCTTGGTGAAGGCAGGATCCTGCCTAATTCTTTCCTCTGGGTTTCCATTACTTATCATCATGCTGGAAACATATTAACCATGTAATTTGTTGAATAAGTAATGACTGAATGAATATTCAGATGGAGTTTTGTCTTGATCAGTGGTTGCATTACTATCTCCTAAGGAGTGTTTTGGGAATTTGCTGGGGAGGGGGGAGGCTTTGGTTATGGTAATGATTGGAAGATCACTGGCATTTACTGGACATGGACCAGCTGTGCTGGAAATCTGGAATGCATGTCATAGTCATGTGCAATGAATAATTGTGTCTCACATGATTTTCAGATGACCCACCATATATTCAGATAGGTGAAAAACGTGCTTATAATTATTTGAGTCTAGAAGCAAATTCCATTCTACGTATAAACACAATGCTTATATTTGTACCATTTTAATATACACTGATTTTTCCAGGATTGTACTATGTAACTTGAAGGAAATTTTTATTTGGAATTTTACCCGGTGTTGCTCATGATTTTGGAAAATCCTATCACTGAGAGCAACGCTGCCTATAATAACTGAGTTACTAATACAGTACACCTGCACTGGTTTGTATTTGTAGAGGTCTCACTCATCAGGCAACCATCTGACTCCATCTGCATGGCCAAGCAATCACTTATTAAAATATATACTATTTTACTATAAATTACTTTCTTATTACTTCTCTTTTATATTACCATTAGAACGTTTTGTTATTTTTAAATTGTGCATAGGAGGGTCAAATTTTCTTTTAATATCATGTCAGGATCATACAAAGGGCACCAGGTTTGATAGGTTGAAAACTGCTTATCCAGATTGTCAAGTTTCTATCTACTGGCTATGGAAAACTTGAGTGTGGAGTGTGGCATGTGAAGAATAAGCAAGGGGCTATAGAGCCTCAGAGGAAGGAGGTGCAGTTCAAGAAATTTGTCTAAGGTATTCTGGATAAAACTAAACCTAATTCACATCAGTGGCTCCAATTCACAGTTAAAAGGTGACATTTCAACATAGTTTGATGGCTGTCTGGGGGAATTGTTTGGAATATAATCTCTGGAAATCACATGATATCTTCAAATTTTCCAAGGTGGTAAGATGACTAAGTCATTTAGTCCAGGATAAATCCACTCTTTAAGTCCTACTCATTTTCATTTTCAGGGCCTCTCTCATGATTTCTGTAGAACTGGTAAGTTTATCTTCTGTAAGAGCAGTGGTTCTCACACTTCAGCATTCATCAAAATCACTGGAAGGCTACTTAAAATACAGATTATTGGAGCCTGTCCCCCAGTTTCTGATTAAGTACATCTAAGGTGGTGCTTGAGATTTTGCAATTTTAACAAACTCCCAAGTGATGCTGATGCCCCTGGTCAGGGGCCCATCCTTTGAGAACCACTTAGAAAATACTAGAAACTAATATGCATTTATTTCCCCCTGCCTTATATTAAAATGGATTTAAAGCAACTGTTATGCTTTTGAAGGATGTGAAAGAAGAAGAAAAAATGGAACCTGGAATGAGTCTAATACAAAAATGCAAATCCTAGGGTCTTGTACAATGCTGGGGAGAGGGTGTACAAATATAGCACTAAGATTTTTGAAAGTCTTTCATGCCAGGTCTGATGCATTTTTATAGGGAAAAAACCACAAGCCCATTCAGAGATTTTGTTTGAGACAGTTCCTATGGCCAGCCTTACTAAGGCAAGTTGAGTGCTTTATTATAATATCCTTTTCTTTTTTAGATTTATTTATTTATCCTCCTCTG